>JBBFKN010000217.1:0-40250 GCA_039654755.1 Calcarius lapponicus
CTGAGGCTGGGGATGGACACGGAGGCTGAGGATGAGGATGAGGCTGGGGATGGACATGGAGGCTGAGGATGAGGATGAGGAAGGCCGCTCCCCGGTACCTCTTGCTGCGGCGGAACATGCTGCCGCTGCTGCCGCTGCTGCTGCCGCTGCCCGCCAGGACCGGCATCGGGAGTCCGGGGGGGCTCCGGGGGGGCTCCGGGGCGGCGGCGGGGCGGGGGGGGGCGGGGGGGGCCGCGGCGGCTGCAGTGGGCGGGGCCGGGGCGGGGCCGGGGGCGGGGCCTGGGGGCGCAGTGGGTGGGGGGCGCGGGGGGGGGTCTCACCTGCTGCTCTTCCGCGGCAGCGGCAGCTCCTTCTGCAATAACGGGGGCAACGGCTGGGGGCGGCCCCGGGCCCCCCCCCGGTACCGGACCGGCCCCGGGGGGCTCCGCGGCCTCCGTGCCCCCCGCCCGGGGCCGCCCGCCGGCCGAACCCCCCCGGATCGGGCGGCTCCGGACACCCCCGGGCCCGAAACGCCCTCCGGTACCGGGCCCGCATCGCCCCCCCCGCCCCCCGGTCCGGCCGCGCCCGGACCGACCTTCCCGGTACTGGCCCCGCCCGGTACCGCCCTGCGCTGCCCCCCCTGCGGAACGGCCTGCGGTGCCCGGTGTCGATCCGATCCCGCCGCTACCGAGCCCCGCCAGTTCCGATACCCCCCGGCATCCTCCGGGACCGACATCCCGCCCGGTACCGACCCTCTCCCGGTAACCGTTACCCTCCCGGTACGGACACCCCGCTCCCGAACCCGGTACCGATTCCCCCCGTTACCGATTCCGCTACCGGTGCCGCCATCCCCGGTTCCCTCAATAACAACCCCCCCCCCCCCCTCCCGGTACCTGCAGCCGCCGCCGCCGGATCACGCCGAATCGTCCATGGCGCCGGTGCCGGTGCGGGGGGGTCCCGGCCTCGCTGTCCCCCCCCCCGCAGCCCCCGGTACCCCGCAGCCCCCCCCCTTTCAGCCGCCCTCCGCCATCGCCCGGGACCCCCGGGAGGCCCCGCCCCGGCCCCGCCCCAAGCCACGCCCCCGAGCCGCGCCCTGGCCACGCCCAGCCCCGGTGCCGAGGGCGCCCCCCAGCGGCGGGGGCGGCTCCGCCCGGTCCCGGTGCCCCCCCCGCCCCCCCCCGGTCCCGCTGTCCGCGGTGCTGAACGGGGGGGGAGGGGTCCGCACCCCCCCCGGCGCTGAAACCCCCCAAGAACCGGCCCCGAACGGGGGATTGGGGGGCTCGGACACCCCCGTAACCCCCCCCACGCCCCCCCGGTCATTCCCTAATCCCGGGATTGAGGCCACGGCGCTTTCCAGGCCTGATTAACCCGGGGGGGGGCACCTGGGCTCCCCCCCCGCCCCTCAAAATCCCCCCCAAATCCCGTCAGCTCCAGGGGGTCCCTGTGGCCCCCCCAGCCCGAACATCACAGGAAAAAAAAGGAGATTTGGGCTGCTTTAAAAAGATTTATTAAAAAATACGCTCTGGGTCTGGGTGCCCGTTTTTGGGGGTATTTTCCCCGTTTTGGGGGGTCACAGCTCGGCCAGGGGCCGCAGGCTGCGCTCCTGAAGAAGCGGTGGGGGGGGCGCCGGGGGGGGCTCCGGGCGAAGTAGGAGAGCACCGAGGGGGGGGCGCTGGGCTCCTCCGGGGGGTCCTCGTCAGCCCTGGGGGGAGCACCAGGGGAATGTTCCCCTCTCCCCCCCCCGTCCTGACCCCCCCGTCGCACCCACGGGACCCCCCCCTGTTCCACAGGGATCACCCCCCTTTGACCCCCACCCCCAGGAACCCCAATGTCCCTCCAGGACCCCCTTGTACCCCCCAGGACCCCTCTGTGCTTCCCAGGAACCCTCAATACCCCCCTGAAGCATTGCACTGGGACCCCCCCCGTGCCCCCCCAGACCCCCAATACCCCCCCAGGACCCCCCCGTGCCCCCAGGACCCCCCCAGTACCAGAGCACCGGGACCCCCATTGTCTGCAGCAGCGCCTGGGCCGTGCCCCAGCTGAAGCGCACGAGCTGCGGGAAGCCGAACACTCGGCTCCAGGTTCCTCCGCAGCCACTCCTTGGTCTTGGGGTCTGCAAAAAGATGGGGGGAGGGCGTCAGGGACACCCCCAAAATCGGGACCCGAGCCCCCCCTCCCCAAACCTCTCACCATTGGGGTACCCGGAGCCGTAATCACGGTCGGGGTCCCCCAAATCCTCCACGAAGTTCCAGTGGAGCACGGCCCGGTCCCGGGCGACCTGGGGGGGGCATGGGGGGGGTCTGAGGGGGCTCGGGGGGGGCTCAGGGGGAGAGGAGGGTGCTCCCCTCCCCCCGCCCCCCAACACCCCAAAACCTCAGCGGTCTGGGAGATGTGGGGGGCCTGGGAAGGGATGGGGAGGGTCAGGGGTCAGTTCTGGGGGGGCAGTTCTGGAGGGGTCAGGGGGTGACTGCCGTCGTTTGGAGGGGTCAGTCGGGGGTCCCGGCCCCACCTTGGCGCAGATGCTGGCGGCGCTGACCGTGGGGAACAGCGCGTCGGCCTTGGGGCGCACGGTGACCCCCCAGCCCCGGGAAGCGGCGCCGCAGCTTCGCCTCGTACTTGTCCGCGGGTCCCACCGTGTCCACAAACACCTGGGGTACCCCAAAATCACCCCGGGACACCCCCACAATCACCCCGGAGCCCCCCGAGTCACCCCAGGATTCCCCGAGTCATCCTGGGACCCCCAAAATCACCCCCGGGACACCCCCCCCAATTACCCTGGGAACTCCCAATGACCCTGGAGCCTCCCCCAACCACCCCGGATCCCGAAATCCTGCCCTGCTCCCCGATCCATCCTGACTCCCCCAACCCCCTCAAAAAAGCTCCTGCGCCCACCCAGCCCACCCTGCCCCGCCCTCCCTTCCTAAAAGCCCCCCCAAACCCCACCTGCCCCCCCCCAAAATCCCACCTGGGCTCCCCAGATCCCACCTGGGCCCCCCCAGATCCCACCTGGGCCACCTGCACCCCCGAGTCGAGCACGAACTGGATGAGCTCCATGGCCGTGTCGTGGGACAGCTCGTTCAGGTTGTACTTGGCCCTGTGGGGGGGTCCGGGGGGGGCGTCACCCCCAAATTGGAAACCCACCCACCCCATCCCAGCGCCCCAAAACTGGGGGGGAGCCGGGACTGGGGGGGCTCCCCGAGCATCATCGGAGCCCCCCCGGGATTTCGGGGCGCGCTCGGGGCTCTCACCGCTGCTGCATGCAGGCCGAGATGTGGGCGGGGGGCAGCACCTGCAGCGCCCACCCCACCCAATCCCCCGCGGCCTCCAGGAGCCCGAAGCGCCGCTCCCGCTCCGCCTCCGTCAGCGTCTTCGAGTCTGGGGGGCCGGGAGGGGCTGAGGGACCCCGAGACCCCCCCGGGACCCCCGACCCACCCCGGCGAGCCCCCGGGATCCCCGAACCACACCCGGAACACCCAAAGCTTCCCCAGGACCCTCCGGGAAGCCCAACCCAGCCCCGAGCCCCCCAAACCCCCGGTTCCTGGAACACCCGTCCCCGTCGTTCCCAGTCACCCCCCTAGCCCCGGGACCCCCCAAAGCCCCCCGAGACCCCCGCGCCGGCCGCACCTGCCACCCCCAGCGCCTCCAGCTCCTCCAGCTTGTCCTCGGGGCAGTAACAGACGGCGTAAACCATCGGCCCTGGGGGGCACCGGGGGGTCAGAGGGGACCCCGGGACACCGGGACCCCCTAATGACCCCCCCCGGAGCACCGGGACCCCTCCCACTCAACTCCCGGGGCACCGGGGCCCCTCTCCACCCAAACCCCGGCCCCCCAACTCGGTCCCCGGTACACCGGGACCCCTCCCACTCATTCCCCGGTGCACCGGGGCCCTCTCGGCGCCCGCTGCGGCCGCCCCCGGCGCGGTTCCCCCCGGTTGCCGTCCCGGTCTCACCGAGCACCGGCCCCCGGCCCGCCTCGTCCACGCCGAGCGCGCAGGGCCGGGCGCGGCACGGGCCGGGCACGGCGGAGGCGAAGCGGCCGCCGCTCGCCGGGTCCCGCTGCAGCGCCGAGAGCGCCATGAGGGGACGGGGACGGGGCGGGGCCTAACAGGGCGTGGTCACAATTACCGCCAATCACGGGGCGGGCGCGGTGTAAGGGGGCGTGGTTTCGTTTGGAGGGCGGGGTTTAGCGGGGGCGATTGTGGCGCCATTTCGCGGGGGCGGGGTTTAACGGAAAGGGCAGAGTTTAACGGAGGGAGGCGGGGTTTAACGGAAAGGGCGGGGTTTAACGGGCCGGGATGCCCTCCAGTAGGGCCGAAGGGGCTCCCGGGACCGGCGGAGCACCGGGAAAGTCCGGGGGGCTCCTGGGATCGGTGGAGGACGGGGGGGACGCGGGGTGGAGGGTCCGGGGAGGGTCCCCGAGCTGGTGGGGGCGGGCAGGGGGTCCCGGGAAGGGCCCGGGAGGGGGGTTCGGGCGGCGGGGGTGTCCCGGAAGCCTCGCGTGTACCCCCCGTCCGGGAAGAGCGGGAGGGGGTTCCCGGAACGGCCCCGCCCTCTCCCGCCTGCCCAAATAAGGACATGATTGCGTCAGCGGGGAAAGCCCCGGCCCCGCCCACTTCCGTTGACGCCGGTGCACGCGGGGGGCTTCCCACGGGAGGGGGAAGGGGGACCCGCCGCCCCCGGTGCGGCGCGACCAGAGCCGGTACCGCGATTGTCATCATCATCATTATTATTAATAATAATTAAATACAAATGTACAAAAACAAATCAGCAGCGACAACGAACCGCTCCCCGCCCCGGGGGCCGCTCCCCACCGGGGGGGTCCTGTAAACGTCACCGGGGGGGTCCGCCCGCCCCTCCCCGAGAACCGGGGGGTCCCCAGGCCCAGCTGGGGGGGCTCCAGGCCCTCTTTGGGGGTCCCCATGCATCCCCCAGGCCCCGTTCCCGCCGGTCCCGGCCCGGGGGTCCTGCCGGTCCGTTACCCCCGGCCCGGGGGTCTCCCATCCTCGGGGGTCCTTTCGGGGGTCCCCAGCCCCTCCAGGTCCACGCTGGGGGGTTCTCTCGTACGGTCCCCCCCTCTCTGAGCGCGCGGGGGCCGTGTCCATGGGGGTCCCACGCAGCATCCCGGTGTCCCCGCCGTGTGCACGGCGGTCCCACGCAGCATCCCGGTGTCCCCGCCGTGTCCATGGGGGTCCCACGCAGCATCCCGGTGTCCCCGCCGTGTGCACGGCGGTCCCACGCAGCATCCCGGTGTCCCCGCCGTGTGCACGGGGGTCCCACGCAGCATCCCGGTGTCCCCGCCGCTCCGTGTCCCCGACCGGGGGGGTCCCCGCCGCTCGGTGTCCAGCCGGGAGCGGGGGTCGCCCCCCGGGGAAGGATCCAGCGCTGCCCCGGAGTTCCCTCGGTGCCGGTGCCCGTTCTAGAAGCCGAGCGCGGCCCCGGGGGGCAGCGGGCACCCCGAGCCCGCGTGGTCCCGCACGGAGCCGCGGAGCCGCCGCACCTGGGCCCGCAGCACGGCCGCCGTGTCCGCCAGCTCGGCGTTCTGCGCCCGCAGCCCCCGGACGCGCTGCTCCAGCCGCGCGATCCGCTCCAGCTTCCGCCGCCGGCACCGGCTCGCCGCCAGCCGGTTCCGCAGCCTCCGCCGCTCCGCCTGCAGCCGCTCCGGGGAATCCGCGCCCGGCTCCGCCGCCGCCTCCGCCGCCTCCGCTCCGGGGACCCCCGGGAAGGGTCCCCCCATCCCCGCCGCCGTCGTGCTCAGCGCCGGCGGCTCCGGGAGCGCCACGTTGGGCGGCCCCGGTTGGTGCAGCTCGTCCAGCGCTTGGGCGAAGCTGCCGCTGAAAGCGTCGCGCTCGCCGGTACCGGGGTAGAAGAAGCCGCCGGTAGCGGCGCCGCTGCCGAAGAAGGCGCCGTCGGGGCACGGCGCCGGTTTGAGGGCGCGGAAGGGCTCCTGCGGGGGGCCCTGCGGCAGCGGCCCCGGTAAGGAGCCGTAGTCGGGCTCGGCGCGGCAGAAGCCGCCCGGGAAGGGCGCGGGGCGGTAGAACGGCGGCTCCATCCGGGAGCGGCGGGACTCGAACCCGCGGCCCCGCGCGGCACCCGCGGCTTTATGGGCGCGCGCGGCGGAAACGCGCCGCCATTGGCTGGGGGGGAGGAGGACACGCCCCTTCCGCGGGGACACGCCCACTCTTGCATAGACACGCCTATTCCAGCATAGACACGCCCCCAGCGGAAAAAGGGGCGGGGCCTGGGAGCATTTGGGGGGCACGGGTGGGAAAAGGGGGGGACAGGGGGGGACAGGTGAGCAAGGGGGGCACAGGTGAGTCAGGTGAGTCAGGTGAGGTCAGAGGAAGGGGCAGGTGAGCAGGAGGGGGCTCAGGTGTGAAAAGCGGGGTGAGCGTGCGAAGGGGGACAGGTGAGTGCCCTGGCAGCGGGGGGGCACGCAGGTGTGCAAGGGGGGCACAGGTGGGTGCCAGGGGTCACGACGTGCCAGGCCATCCACACCTGTGTCACCTGCTGAGGTCTCACCTGTGCCCTCGTGTCCCCTCTGTGTCCCCACGTGAGTCACACGGAGCACCCCAGGAGCCTCCAAAACCACCCCAGGACCCCCAAAACCACCCCAGGACCCCCAAAACCACCCCAGGAGCCTCCAAAACCACCCCAGGACCCCCAAAGCCACCCCAAAAAGGCCCTGGGACCCCCAGGGGCTGCAGCCAGGGTTGGGGGGCTGTGCCCAGGTGTGTCCCCAACGTGTCCCCAGCGTGTCCCCTGTGCGGGGGGAGGGACAGGGGGGTCCCCGGGACTTCCCGGGGGGGACAGGCCCCTCCTCCCCTCACCCCCCCCGGATTTGAGGGGATTTTAGGGGATTTTGGGGCTGGGTTTTCCCTCCCGACTTCTCCTTCCCCGTGACTCAGGGTCGGCCCCGCCGTGACCTCCCAGTGTCACCCCCCAAGGGACCCCCCCGGGGTGGGGCAGGGGTCCAGGGGGGCACTGGGGGGGTTGGGGGGGCTCTGGGGAGGGGTCTCGCTCCCAGGGAGGACTCGGGGTGTCCCCACCCCCCCCCCCCCCCGCCCCCCAAAGTGACTTTCGGGGCCCCCAACGGCCCCAACCGCCACCGGGGTTTCGGGCTGGGGGGGCCCGGATGTCCGGGGGGGGCACGGAACCGACGGGGGAAGGCCCAGGGCCAAACTGGGAGCACTGGGAGGGCGCTGGGGTCACACTGCGGGGGGGCTTGGGCCTATACTGGGAGCACTGGGATGGCCCCAGGGCTATGCTGGGAGCACTGGGGGGGTTCCAGATTTAACTGGGAGAAGTGGGATGCCCCCACAGCCATACTGGGAGCACTGAATGGATTCCAGCACCTTACTGGGAGCACTGCGGGGGCTCCTGGACCTTACTGGGAGCACTGGGGGAGTTCCGGCCGCCGAGGCCGCCGGGTTCAGCGCTGACGCAGCGCGGGCGTCGCCGCCGCCGCTGCCCCGCGGCGAGAACGGCCCGGTTTGACCCTCACAGGCCGGCGGGGCCCGGCGGGCGCGGCCGCGGGGGCGGCGGGACGCGGCCCTGACTCACCGGGGGCCGTTCTGGCCGCGACTCGATGGCCTTGGCGGACCCCGCTCCTGCCGCGCGGGCCGTGTCCGCCAGGGGGCGCGGCGAGCGGGTGTGGCCGCTCTGTCCCAGCATCTCTGTGGTCCAGCGAAAAGCGGAAAGGGCGTGGCCGGAAGTGAGCAGGTGCGACCGCTCTAGGTGCGACTCTATGGCCCCGGAGGCCGCGGCGGGTGTGGCGGGCGGGGGGGGCGGGGCCAGGTGGGGCCGCTCCGGGCGCGGCTCGGTGCCCCTGGAGGACCGCCCCGGTGCCCCTGGAGGACCGGCCGGACATGGCGGCGGGGCGGGATGCGTGTGGGGCGCTGCTCACCTGGGTAAGGGGGGCTGGGACCCCCTGGGACCCCCCCGGTTCAAACGGGACCCCCGTGTGCTCGGGGATCGGTACCGGGACCCCCCCGGGACCCCCGGGCTGTTCCTGCGGCTTCGGGAGCTTCGGTGGCCCCGAGACCCTGTGACCCCCCCCGGGACCCTCTGATCCCCCCATGACCCCCTCTGACCCCCCCGGGACCCTCTGACCCCCCCATGACCCCCTCTGACCCCCCGGGACCCCTCTGACCGCTCCCGATCCCTGTGCCCCCTCCGGGACCCTCTAACCCCTCCAGGTCCCTGGGACCCCCCCCATGACTCCTGGGACCCCTCCCCGGTCCCTGTCACCCCCTCACGGTGCCCTTTGTCCCCCCCGGGACGTGGCCGAGCCCTTGTGACCCCCCCGCCCTTTGTCCCTGTCCCGGCGCCCTTTGACCTCCCCAAATTCAGGGGGGTGTTTTGGGGGGGTCGGGGTTGATCCCTACCCCCAGTGGGTCTGGGGGGGCTCTTTGGGGGTTTTGGGGTGTCCCTGACCCCCCCTTCCCCCCCCTCCCCCAGCTGCAGACCTTTGACCCCCCCAGTCCGTGCGCGGCCCCCGCAGACCTGGCCAGCGGGGTGACCCTGGCCCATATCCTGCACCAAATGTGAGTGATTGATTGGATTTGGGGGGGATTTGGGGACCCCCCGGGATTTGGGGACCCCCCCCCCCCCCCCCCCCCCCGAGGGGCCCGGGCTGATTTTGGGGATCCCCCCCCAGTGACCCCTCGTGGTTCGATGAGCCGTGGCTGGGCCGGATCCGGGGGGACACCGAGGGCAGCGCCCGCCTCAAGGTGGGGGGGCAGCGCCTTTTGGGGCGGGGGGGTCACAATGAGGGCTCCGGTTTGGGGCAGGATGGGGTTTTTGGGGGGGTCACAATGTGGGGCTCGGTTTGGGGTGGGGAGGGGTCACAATGTGGGGTTTATTTTGGGGGGGGGGGCGCTGGTTTTGGGAGATTTTGAGGGGGGGTTGGATTAGGGAGGGTTGGGTTTTTTGGGGCTGGTTTTGAGGAGGGATTTGGGGCTCCTGGTTTTGGGGGGAGCTTTTTGAGAGGACTGATTTGGGGGGGCTTTTGGGGAGGATTGATTGGGGGGGCTCTTCTGGGGCCTTTTGGGGGACATTGATTTTTGTGCTGACAGCTTTGGGGGGGCCTGTTTGGTAGCCTGGTTTTTTGAGAGGGGGTCTTTGTGGAGATCCCATTTTGGGGGTCCCCAGGGAGTTTGAGCAGAATTTGTGGTTTCCGGGGGGGGTTCCCACCTTGTGCCCCCTCCCTAGGTGAACAACCTGCGCCAGGTGCTGCAGAGCGTGCTGGAGTACTGGCAGGATGTGAGTCGGGGGTCCCAGCTTTAACCCCCCTCCCCCCCCCAGTTTTGGGTCTGGGGACTCCCCTGGAGTTCTGGGGAGCCCCTGAGGGTGGGGGGCTCTCCGGGGCGGGGGGCTCTGACCCCGGACCCCCCCTCGAAGGTGCTGGGGCAGGCGGTGGCGGAGCAGCACGTGCCCGACGTGGGGGCGGCCGCCCGGCACGGGGACCCCGAGCAGCTGGGCAAGCTGGTGAGGCTGGTGCTGGGCTGCGCCGTCAGCTGCCCGCGCAGGGAAGGTGGGTGAGGGGCTGGGGGGGCCTGGGACCCCCGAAAATGCTCCCAGGACCCCCCAAAAATACCCCCTGATACCCCAAATTGTCCCCTGACCGCCCAAAACCACCCCCTGATACCCCAAAAACACTCCCTGACCCCCCAAAACCACCCCCTGACCCTCAAAACCACACCCTGGCCCCCAAAATCGCCCCCTGACCCCCCAAAATTGCCCTCTCACCCCCCAAAAACACCCCCTGACCCCAAAAACCACCTCCTGATTTCCACAAACACCCCCTGACCCCCCAAAAGCACCCCTTCACCCCCAAAATCGCCCCCTGACCCCTCAAAACCAGCCCCTGACCCCCAAAATCGCCCCCTGACCCCCCAAATTGCCCCCCCAGAGCACATCCAGCGCATCATGACGCTGGAGGAGTTGGTGCAGCACGAGGTGATGACGGCCATCCAGGAGGTGGGGGACACTTGGGGGGGTTTGGGGGGGTCCCTCAGGATTTTGGGGGTCCCTGAGGGCTTTGGGGGGTCACTGGGTGGTTTTGGGGGGTCCCTGGGGGGTTTAGGGATGATCTGGGGTATTTGTGGGAGGTCACTCCCTGTTGGGTTTGGGGGTGATTTGGGACCGCAGGGCTCGGAGGGTCTCGGGGGAGTTTTGGGGACCCCTGGGGGTTTTTGGGGGTCCCAAAGCCCCCCCTGAGCCCTTCCCCTGACCCCAATTTCTCCCTCCCCTGTGGCAGCTCCTGGACCCGGAGCCGTCGGAGCCGATGGCGGCCGAGACCTACGGGAACTTCGACACTCAGGTTGGGAGGGGGGGGGTGGGCAGATTTTGGGGTGTCTGGGGGGAATCTGGGGGGGGTCAGGGGGTGTCTGAGCCCCCCTGTGCCCCCCCAGTCCCGCCAGTATTACTTCCTGAGCCAGGAGCCCCCCGAGGAGGGGTCGGGGCAGCGCTGCCAGGAGCTGGAGCAGCAGGTGAGGCCTGGGGGCACCTGGGAGCACCTGGGGGCACCTGGGGGCACCCCAAATCCTGGGTCCCCCCGTTTTACAGCTGGGAGGGGATCCCACACACCTGGGAGGGGATCCTGCACAGCTGGGAGGGATCTCACACACCTGGGAGGGGATCTTGCACAGCTGGCAGGGATCTCACACACCTGGGAGGAGATCCTGCACAGCTGGGAGGGGATTCTGTACATCTAAGAGGAATCCCGCACACCTGTGAGGGATCTCACACACCTGGGAGGGATCTCACACACCTAGGAAGGTTCTCACACACCTGGGAGGGAGCCCTCAGCCCCGTGCCCCTCCCGCACACCTGGGAGGGATCCCACACACCTGGGAGGGATCTCACACACCTGGGAGGGAGCCCTCAGCCCCGTGCCCCTCCCGCACACCTGGGCCCCGCAGGTAGCCACGCTTTTGGAGGAGAAGGGCCACCTGGCCGCCGAGAACCGCGCCCTGCGTGAGCAGCTCGAGGCCGAGGGCGCCGGCGCCGCCGCCAAGAAGCTGCTGCGGCTGCAGACGCAGGTGGAGGAGCTGCAGGAGGAGAATTACAGGTGAGCCCTCGCCCCCCCCCACCCTGCGGGCCCCGCCCCACCCGCAGCCCTCACCTGAGCGCCGGGGGTGCCGTTGCAGGCTGGAGAGCGGCCGGGAGGAGCTGCGGGCGTGCTGCTCGCGGCTGGAGCAGGAGGCACGCGGGCTGCAGGCGCGGGCGCAGGAGCTCAGCGGGCTGGCGGGGGAGGCGCGGGCGCTGCGCGATGAGATGGACCTGCTCAGGTGAGCTGGGCGCCTGCTCAGGTGAGCTGGGTACCTGCAAAAGTGAGCTGGGCACCTGCCCAGGTGAGCTGGGTGAACTGGGCACCTGCTCAGGTGAGCTGGGCGCCTGCAAAGGTGAGCTGGGCACCTGCCCAGGTGAGCTGGGGGCCTGAAAAGGTAAGCTTGGTACCTGCCCAGATGAGCCCAGATAGACCTGTTCAGGTAAACGTGGCACCTGCTCAGGTGAGCCAGGAGGCTCCTCAGAGTCCCCACCTCCCGCAGTGTCACCATCACCGTCGTGGCGGTGCCATCACGCGCCGGTGGCCGCGCGTTGCGGCTCAGGTGCAGCACACCTGCGCTCAGGTGTCGCGGGGGTACCTCACCACGCCCCTTGACGTGCCCAGGGCGTCATCGGCGCGCGCGGGGCGCCTGGAGGCGGCGGTGGCCACGTACCGGGGCCGGGCGGCGGCGGCGGGCGAGCTGCGGCGCTGGGCGCGGGCGCTGGAGGAGCGGCACGCGGCCCAGGTGCGCCGGGCCGCGCACCTGCAGCAGCAGCTGGGCCGCGCCCAGGCCGGCTGCGCGCAGCTGGAGGCCGCCCGCAAGCAGGTGAGGGGGCACGGGCAGGTGGCGGCTGTGTCCCCGTGCCTGGGGATGTCCCCGTGCCAGGGGGTGTCACGGCGTCCCCTTGGCGCAGGTGGAGGAGCTGAGCGGGCAGCAGGCGGAGGCGGCGCTGAGAGCTGAGAAGTGGCACCTGGAGTTCCGGCACCTGCAGGAGCGATTCGAGGCCCTGAGCCAGGAGAAGGAGGTGGGTGGGGCTGGGGGCACATCTGGGGACACACCCGGGGCACACCTGAGGACACACCTGGGGCACATCTGGGACACACCTGGGACACACCTGGGGCACACCTGAGGACACACCCGGGACACACCTGGGACACACCTGGGGCACACCTGAGCCCCCTGTGCCCCACAGAGGCTGCTGGAGGAGCGGGATGCGCTGCGCGAGGCCAACGAGGAGCTGCGCTGCATGCAGGCGCAGCAGAGCTACCTGAGCCGGGCAGGTGAGTGCTCAGAGGGGTTTGGGTGGGCAGGGCACAATTTTGGGGTGTCACCTGCTGTCCCCATGCCCAAAATCCATCTTTACCCCCCGCCACAGACGCAGGGCTGGAGGGGGGCGCGGCCCCTGCCCGGAATTTGGCGGCCGAGATGCTTCCCGCAGAGCTCAGGTGAGTCCATGCGGGTGTCCAGAAACGCGGCTGGGGAGGGGAGGGGAGGGGGGTCCCCAGTTCGTTGTGGGGTCTCTCACGAGCACCCCGGTGTCCCCCCCCAACAGGGACACGGTGACGCGGCTGCGGCGTGAGAACCGACGGCTGCGGCTGCAGCGGGACCAGCTCCAGCACAGGTGGGGAAGCTGGGGGGGCTGGGGGTCCTCAAAAGACCCCTGACACCCCCCTCCCAGTCCCTAAGGAGCCCCCCAATCCCTAACGAGCCCCCCACACCCACAGGCTGGAGGCCACAGAGGCGGCCGAGCCTCGGACAGCGCAGGGGAGGCCCCAGGAGGAGGTGAGGGGGGGACCAGGGAGGTTTTGGGGGGGTCTCTCAACCCCAGTTCGTTATGTGGGAGGGTCTCAGCGTTTTGGGGGGGTCTGGTTTTACTGGGGGCACTTCCGTGCTTGTGCTTCACCTCTTTCTCAATTCCCCCCAGTTGGTGCTGCTGGAGGAGACCCCCGAGGACCTGTGAGTTTCTGGGGGGTTGGGGGGAATTTGGAGAGCCCACCCAACATCCCCCACCTGTGACCACCCCGTGTCCCCCCAGGGATGAGCTGCCAGAGGGAGAGGAGGAGGAGGAAGAGCTGGAGCTCTCCAAGGCTGGTATGAGGGGGTCTGGAGTGGGCATCAGAATTTGGGGAGAGGTCAGGGTGTGGGGAGTCCTGGGGGGAAAATTCTGGGGTTTGCATAGGGATCCTGTGGGGTGATGCCTGCAGGGAGGGGGCAGGAGATGAGCTGTGCCTCAGTTTCCCCGTGAAGACCTGGGAGGGCTTGGGGGGTCCTTCCTGGCTAACCTCCCTCTTTGTTCCCGCTCTGGGATCAGGATTTAGAGGCTCCATGAGGTCGCCCCCCCAAAACCCCTCAACACCCCCTGGAGACCCCCCTGGCACCCCCCCGCTGGCCCCCGTCCTGCAGCTCCTCCGCAACCAACTACAGGAGAAGGATGCGCTGATCCAGCACCTGGAGGTGAGGGGTTAATAGCAATTAATAATTTTGGGGGTGGTCCCGGGGGTCTCCATCCCCAGCTGAGCCCCCCCGAACACCCCCAGAACGACTGGGAGCGGAGCCGGGCGCAGCGGGAGCGCGAGGAGCGGCTGCTGGTCACCGCCTGGTACAACATGGTGAGCGTGGGGACAGAGACCCCCAGAAACCCCCCGGGAGGGACCCCGCCGTTGAATTAACCCTTGGTGTCCCTCAGGGGCTGGCGCTGCAGCAGCACGAAGGTGAAATGGCAGTGGCGCGGGGTGGCCCCGGCGCTCGCTCCTTCCTGGCCCAGCAGCGCTTGGCCACGGTGGCACGGCGGGCACGGGCCCCTCACGGCCGGGCCGCCTCCTCCAGCTGAGGGGGATCCCCAAAATACCCCAGATCCCCTCGCTCTGGGCTGGTCCCGCTTCAAACACTACAAACCTGAGCTCCCCGCCTCGTTTTGGGGGGGCCTGGACCTTGCCCCCGTGTCTTTTGGGGGAATTTTAGCACTTCTATTTTTGTAGCTGATTTCGGGGGTGTCTCGTGTGTGTCACCCCCATCAAATGTTCTAATAAAGACTCAGGACTCAGCGCTGGAGATTCATTATAGGGGGATATTGGGGGGCTGAGCTGTGGGTGGGGAGTTTGGGGTGTTTTAAACCACAGGGTCGGTGCTGGGGTGCGGCAGAGCTGGGTGGGGAGAGCACTCTACAAATTACTTTAGTTTGGCCTTTTTCCCCTCAGATATCCTGCCCTTTTCCCCTTCAGGTTTCCCACCCTTTTCCCTTCCCATTTCCCCCCTTTTCCCCCTCATGTTTCTTGCTCTTTTTCACCTCACGTTTCCTTCCATTTTCTCCCCTCACATTTCCCGCCCTTTTCCCCCCTCACATTTCCCGCCTTTTTTCCCCTCACGTTTCCCGCCCTTTTCCCCCTCATAATTAAGGGATCTTCTCTAGTTAAACCCTTTAAAACAATGAAAAAAGGGCTTTGCCCCCTCAATTTAAGCCTTAAAAATGGGAAAAAGGGGTTCCCTCTATGTTTACGCCCAAAAATGATGGATAAAGGGGGTCTCCTCCCAAAATGAAGCATAAAAATGGTGAAAAACGTGGAGTTTCCCTCAATTTAAACCCTTGAAATGTAGATTCGGCATTTAATTTAAATTTTTAAAATGGAATTCTCCCTCACTTTAACCCGCCAAAAGGCTTCTTGCTCCTTTTACTGGTTTTGCCTCAAGAAACACCATTTCTGGGGCTTTATGACACCATTTTCCCTATAAGGTCCCTTAAAACAGAGGGCCCCTGTTAATGGAACTCTTAAAACGGTCCCTAAAGAGGGTCCTTTCAATGTAAACCCTTAAAAATGACGGAAAACAGAGACTCCTCCTTAATTTATCCATTTAAACAAGGAAAAAGTTGGATTTGCTGTCAACTATGCCTAAAAATAACAGAAAGTAGGGATTCCCAGTCAATTAAGCCTTCAAATCACGGAAGAGGCAGGCTTTTCTTTCAATTTAAACCCTTAGAATGGTTTAAAATACTTTATTCTTTTGATTACTTCTCTTAAACCCGCGGGTAAAACGCTCTGTACGGACACGGCCCAGGTGTGGGGGGGAATGTGTTCGTGTCTCTTTAAATCCGCCGCCATATTTGAAGCGGTCGCGGCTTCACGCATGCTCAGGAGGGCCGGATGTGCGTCAGGCGCGGGCGGAAGCGCGTCAGGCGCGGGCGGAAGCGGCCGGGCCGTGCCGGGCGGGTGGCGGAGGGTCGCGGCGGCCGCGCCATGGTGGATTACAGCGTGTGGGACCACATCGAGGTCTCGGACGATGAGGACGAGACTCACCCCAACATCGACACCGCCAGCCTCTTCCGATGGCGGCACCAGGTGCGTCTCGGCCGGCCAGCGGCGGCCCCCGGGCCTGGCCCGTTCCCATGGCGACAGGGCCCGGGATTGCCGGGGGGAGGCGGGCGGCGGTTGTTGGTGGGGCTCCCGTGGGGCGGGGGCTCCCCGCGTTCCGGTGGGATCGTACCGGGAGCCTCGGCGGGGAGCGCCCCCATCCCGGAGCACCCCGTTCCCTGTGCCCCCATCCCGGGGCACCCCGTTCCGTGTCCCCCATCCCAGAAAACCCTATTTCCTGTGTCCCCATTCCCTGTCCCCATCCCAGGGCACCCCATGCCTGTGCTCCCATCCAGGACACCCCACATTCACCCCAAATCCACTGCAAAATTCACCCCAAATTTCACCCTGAATCCACCCCAAATTTCACCACAAATTCACGAAAAATCCATCTCAAATTCACCCCAAATCCACCCCAACAATGAATTTGAGCTTCCTGTGCCCAGGACACCCTGTTCCTTTCCCCCCATCCCAGCACACCCCGTTCCCTGTACCCCCACCCCCAGTTCCCCCATCCAGGGGCTGCCCCTTCCTTTGGGAATCCCCTCACGGGGGGGGGTCTCAGCCCCCCCAAAACCCCTCCCTGTCTCCCAGGGTGGGGCAGCGACACCTCCAAAACCTCACCCCAAACTTTGGGGGGGGGTCTGGGAATCAGCAGAACCCCAAAACCACCCCAAAAACCCTCAGAAGTGTCAGAACGGGGGGTCTGGAGCATGTGGGTGCCCCCAGGCCCGCGTGGAGCGCATGGAGCAGTTCCAGAAGGAGAAGGAGGAGCTGGATAAAGGCTGCCGCGAGTGCAAGCGCAAGCTGGCCGAGTGCCTGAAGAAGATGAAGGAGCTGGAGCTGGCCGAGCCCGAGAGCGGCCGGGGGGAGCTGCAGAAGCTCCAGGCCGAGGCCCAGCAGCTGAGGAACGAGGAGAAGAGCTGGGAGAGCAAGCTGGAGGAGCTGAGGAAGAAGGAGAAGAACATGCCCTGGAACGTGGACACGCTCAGCAAGGATGGATTCAGCAAGGTGGGGGTTTGGGGAGGAAACATCCCAAAAAACGGGCACCGAAGCTGTGTAAAACCCCCAGAAAAACTGACCTCAATTCTGTGAGGGGCTTCCCAAAAAACTGATCCAAAATCTGCGAAAAACACCCCCAAAACACTGACCCAAAATCTGTGAAAAACACCCCCAAAAATTGATCCCAAATCTGTGAGGTGTCACCTCAAAAACCAACCCCAAATCCGTGAGGATCCCCCCCACAAAAGCCGACCTCAAATCCATGAGGGTTCCCCCAAAAAACTGACCCCAGATCTGTGAGGAACCCCCCCCCCAAAAGCCAGACCCTAAAACTGTGAAAAACCCCCAAAAAGCCGACCCCAAATCTGTGAGGGGCTTCCCAAAAATCCGACACCAAATCTGTGAAAAACCCCACAAAAAACTGACCCTAAACCTGTGAATAACCCCCGAAAAAACTGACCTCAAATCTATGAGGATATCCCAAAAAAACCGACCCCAAATCCGTGAGATTTCCCCCCAAACCATTCCCTGTGTGCTTTTGGGTCCCCAGAGCGTTTTCAACGTGAAGCCCGAGGAGAAGGAGGAGACGGAGGAGCAGAAGGAGAAGAAACACAAAACCTTCGTGGAGAGATACGAGAAGCAGATCAAACACTTTGGTGAGAGCTTGGGGGGATTTGGGAGCAGCTTTTTGGGGTTCCCCAGGCTTGGGGACACCCCCTGTGCTGGCAGCAGCCCAGAATCCTCTCACTGTGCTGGAAAATCAAAGATTTTGTGTGGTTTCTTCCATTTTCTCCCCCACTGAGGCAGAGTTTTGGGGCAGTTCAAGTTAATTTCAGAATGAGGTGCTCTCCCTCGTGCCCACCCTGCTCCTAACAAGGTTCAGAGTCGTTTCCCTCATTAAGGGATCCCCCAACAAGGTTCAGAGTTGGTTCCCTCATTAAGAAACCCCCTAACGAGTTTCAGAGTTGATTTTCTCATTAAGACTCCCCCCCGTGCCGTTTCAGGGATGCTGAGGCGCTGGGATGACAGCCAGAAGTACCTGTCAGACAACCCTCACCTGGTCTGCGAGGAGACAGCCAACTACCTGGTGATCTGGTGCATCGACCTGGAGGTGGAGGAGGTGAGGCTCAAACTGGGCTAAAATCCCCCTTTTCCAGGCTGGAATTGCTTTCTTGTCACTTCTCTGGGTGTTACCCCGCTTTTCCTGCAAGGAAAAATTACCAGATTGGGAATTATAAAGTAAAAGAGATCCTTAAAATTATCCTGTAAAGGCACCCACGCCTTTTTTGGGAGAGGGGTTCACCCCAGACCCCTCTCCTGCAGCTCCAGGGTTTACCTCAGAAAAAATCAAAATCAGGGAATTTGGGATCAAAAAGCTCCTAAAGATCATCAAATCCAACATCCTAATGCCCTTAACAGCTCCTGCAGGGATTCCCTGCCCCAAATCCCCTTACCCCACCCAGAAGGGTTTGCTGGAGGTGGGATTTTGGGACATTTTGGGCATTTTGAGCCGTTTTTTCCCCAGAAACACGCGCTGATGGAGCAGGTGGCTCACCAGACCATCGTCATGCAGTTCATCCTGGAGCTGGCCAAGAGCCTCAAGGTGGATCCCAGGGCCTGCTTCAGGCAGTTCTTCACCAAAATTAAGGTAAAAATTTAATTAAGGGGGTGGATTTGGGGTGAATTTGAGGTGAATTTAGGGATGAATTTGGGGTGAATTTGAGGTGGATTAGGGATGGATTTGGGATGAATTTTGAGGTGGATTTGAGCCAGATTTGAGATTAATTTGTGGTGAATTTTGGGTGAATTTGAGGCGAATTTGGGCTGGATTTTGAACCGGATTTGTGGTGAATTTGAGCTGAATTTTGAGTGAATTTGAGCTGCATTTGGGCTGCATTTTGGGCTGAACCCCCCTTTTCCCCCGTTTTCCCCAGACAGCAGACCAGCAGTACCTGGAGGGCTTCACGGAGGAGCTGGAGGCGTTCAAGGAGCGCGTGCGGGGCCGGGCGCGGGCGCGCCTGGAGAAGGCTCTGCGCGAGTACGAGGAGGAGGAGCGCCAGAAGCGCCTGGGGCCCGGCGGGCTCGACCCCGTCGAGGTCTACGAGTCCCTGCCCGCTGTGAGTTTGGGGCAAAAACCCTCGGTTTGGGGCATTTCGGGGCCCTGTGAGTTTGGGCTAAAACCCCCCTGGTTTGGGGCCTTTCGGGGGCTCCCAGAAGTGCTCTGAGTGGGTTTTGGGGGTAAATCCTGAAGTTTTGGGTGTTGGAGGTTTGGGGGATCCTGGTGGGGCTGGGTTGGTCCCAGTTGCTCCCAGTACATCCCAGTATATCCCAGTACTGACCAGTCCCTGGCCTGGCAGGAGCTGCAGAAATGCTTCGATGTCAAAGACGTTCAGATGCTGCAGGACACAATCAGCAAAATGGACCCAACCGTGAGTTTTTCACCCCAAAACCCCCTCGGGAGGGGTCCCAAACCCCTCAGGGTGTCCCCAGAACCCTCAGGGGGAGTCCCAGATCCCTCGGGAGGGTCCCCAAATGCATCAGGGTGTCCCCAAACCCTTCGAGGGTGTCCCCAAATCCCTCAGTTGTGTCCCCAAACCCCTCGGGCTGAGCCCAAATCCCTCGGGAGGATCCCCAAACCTCCCGGGGTGCCTCCAGACCCCTCAAGGATGTCTCCAAATCACTCGAGGATGCCCCCAAACCCCTCAGGGCTGTCCCCAAATCCCCTTTTCCCCCTTTCCAGGAGGCCAAGTACCACATGCAGCGCTGCATCGACTCGGGGCTCTGGGTGCCCAACGCCAAGGGCGGCGACGGGGCCGAGAGGGGCGCGGGGGAGGCGGCGCCGCCCTACGAGGAGATCAAGAAGGAGAACGGAGGAGGAGCAGGAGGAGCCGAGCAGGAGGAGGCCAAGCCCTGAGCGGGGCCCTTCGCCCCCCGGAAAAAAAAGGCAGAAAAGGTCAAAAAACCACGAAAAAAATACAAAAAACCAACTCGCCCCCTGTCGGAAAAGCAGCAGAAGCAGGCGGGGAGGGGTCGTGCCCCACCCCCCCCACCCCGCAGCCCCCTCCCCACTCCCCTCACGCCCCCCCCCCGCGCTTTTCACGCCGTAGAGACTTTTGGGGAAGGATTTTGGGAGGTTTGGGGCCCCCCCGGGTGCATTTGGGGTGCTGGGGGGGGTCGGAGCCGCGGTGCCGGAGCGGAGAATAAAGAGATTGGAGAAGCTGAGTGTGGCCTGGGGGTCTGGGGGGGTTTGGGGGGGCAGGGGATGGACTGGAGCTGCCCTGGGAGGGGTGGGGGGCTGTGAACCCCCCCACCCCATCCTGCCAGGGGGCCTCGGGGGGATCCCCAGGTGGGGTTTGGGCCGCCCCAAAAAACCCCCCCCCAGTTTGGATCCCACTCCAGCGGTGGCCATGGGTTTGCATCCAGCTGTGCCCCCCCTCCAGCTGTGCCCATGTTTAAATCCAGCTGTGCCCCTTCCAGCACCCCCAGTCTGGATCCGTCCCAGTTTGGGTCCAGTTGTGGTTCTGGATCCAGCTGTTCCCCCCTTTCAGATCCAGCTGTGCCCCACCCCTTTCAGGATCCAGCTGTTCCCATTTCAGATCCAGCTGTTCCCCCCCCCCGTTATGGATCCAGCTGTTCACCCTAATTCTGGATCCAGCTGTTCCCATTTAAGATCCAGCTGTTTCCCTCAGGCCACGCCCCCTTTACCTGCGCACCTCGGCCCCCCTCCCTTTCTCTACAGCCCCGCCCCTCAGCCAATCAGAGCCTTTCCCCAGGCGCGTCCCCGCCCACGGGGTGTAGGCGTGGCCTTGCGCCGGCCAATGGCAGCGCGCGTCTCTCGCGGCCAATGGGAGGCGGCGGCGCTGCGGGGCGGAGGAGCCGGAGCGGCGGCCGGGCCGGGCCGGTACCAACGGGGGGGACCGGGGGGGGGGGGGAGCCGGTACCACCCCCACGGACCGGCGGCAGCCGGGGGGGATAACGGGGGTGGTGACAACCGGGAGGGGGGACAGGGTCGGTTCCAGCCGGGAGGGGCGGTGCCAACCGGGGGTGGGCCCGGAACCAGCCCCGTGAGGGGCCGCGGGCCGGTACCAACCGGGGCGGGGGGGAGAGGGGGCAGGGGCCGGTACCAACCGGGGCCGGGGTGGGGGAGTGTCCTCTGAGAGACTGAAATGGGTCAAAATCCGCCCCAAAATGGGTCAAAATTTCATCTTGAAGTGGGTCAAAATGTGCCCTGAAATGGGTCAAAGTTTCCTCTTGAAGGGGGTCAAAAATGCAGCCGAAAATGGGTCAAAATCCAGCCTGAAACGAATCCAGTCCATCTCAAAAAGGGTGAGAATCCACCCTGAAACAGGTGCAAAACCCATTCTGAAGGGGGTCAGAATTCCACCCCGAAACGGGTCCAGAATCCCTCCTGAAAATCCCAAATCCACCCCGAAGTGCGTGCCAAATCCCATTTTTTCCCCCAAAGCTGCTGCCATGTCCCTGGCACAGCCCAGCTTTGGGAATAGCAATTTTTGGGTCCAAAACCTGTTGGGGATGCCTTTTTTGGGTCCCAGTCCCGTTGGGGATGCTGTTTTGGGGTCCCAATCCCATTTTTGGATCCCAATCCCATTGTAAATCCCATTTCTGGGTCCCAATCCCGTGTTTTCCCCCCAGCACCGCCTGTGCCATGTCCCTGTGCCGGCGCGGGGCCGCGGCCGAGCCCGAGGGCTGCGGGTTCCCGGCGGGCGCGGGGCTGAAGGTGCTGCTGCACTGGAGCGGGGACGAGGAGCGTGAGCGCTGCCGGGTGTACGGCCGGGGGGCCCTGAGCGCCGAGGAGATCTGCATCGACCTGGCCCGGAGCCTGGGTGAGCCAGGGATGGGGACAGGGATGGGGACAGGGACACAGGGACGGGGACAGGGACACAGGGACAAGGACAGGGACACAGGGACAAGGACACAGGGACAGGGATGGGGACAGGGACACAGGGACAGGGACACAGGGACGGGGACAGAGGGGCCCTGAGCGCCGAGGAGATCTGCATCGACCTGGCCCGGAGCCTGGGTGAGCCAGGGATGGGGACAGGGATGGGGACAGGGACACAGGGACAGGGACAGGGACGGGGACAGGGACACAGGGACAGGGACACAGGGACAGAGGGGCCCTGAGCGCCGAGGAGATCTGCATCGACCTGGCCCGGAGCCTGGGTGAGCCAGGGATGGGGACAGGGATGGGGACACAGGGACGGGGACAGGGACAGGGACACAGGGACAGGGACACAGGGACGGGGACAGGGACACAGGGACAAGGACAGGGACACAGGGACAGGGACACAGGGACGGGGACACAGGGACAAGGACAGGGATGGGGACAGGGGCTCCGGGGGTCCCTGATCTGCCCCAGAGCCATGGGAGCCACGAGATCGGGGGCACGGAGAGGAATTCCATGCGTTGGGATGGCTGGGGAAGGGGTGGGTCCTGCTGTGTGACACCTGAGGATGAGGAATTCCCAGGGGAAACAGCGGGAATATGCAGGGAAAACACCGGGAATTCACAGGGAAAGCACCAGGGAAAGCACCAGGAATTCCCAGGGAACACACTGGGGAAAACACCACGGAAAACAGTGGGGATATCCAGGGAAAACACCAGGAATTTCCAGGGAACACACTGGGGAAAACACCAGGGAAAACACCAGGAATTCACAGGGCAAATACCATGAATTCCCAGGGAATACCAGATTCCAACTGGATTCCTTCCCAAAGCTGAGAAAATCCCAGTTTTATGGTTTTTTTGGGAATAAAACCCACCGAGTTTTGTGGGGGTATTTTTTGGGGGGGAATGAAACCTGCTGAGTTCAGGTTTATTGGGAATGAAACTGAGTTTGGGTTGGTTTGGAATAAAACCAGCTGGAATTTGGTTTCTTGGGAACGAAACCAGCTGAGCTTCAGTTTTCTGGGAACAAACCCCCTGGAATTTCAGTTTTTTTGGGAGCAAAGCCCCTGGAATTTCAGTTTTTGGGAGCAAAGCCCTGGTCCCAGCCGGCTTTTCCCATTCCTGGCAGGAATTACCCCGCTCTGCTACAGCCTTTTCGCCCTCTACGACCCCCAGAGCCGGATCTGGCTCCCTCCCAACCACCAGTTCCACATCGGGAAGGACACCAGCATCAACCTGATCTTCAGGATGAGGTGAGGATTTCCTTGGAAAAACTGCTCCCAGTGGAAGGAGAGCAATGATGGATTTGGCCTCTCCATCAGCATGGAAAAATTGGCTTCTTTCTTGCCAAAATCTGCCCGCCTTTCAACATCCTCCCAGAGGATTTTGGGATCAAAAAACCTAAAAAAGATGGGGAAAGGTTTAAATGATCCCATTCTGGAGGCAGGAGGAGGGTGCTGCTCTTCACTCCCAGCTTGGATTCATTCCCTGTGCTCAGATCCTGATTTCTTTAAGCACTTTGCTGTTTCTCCCAGGGTTCCGAGAAGTTTTATTCCTTAAAATACCCCAAAATCCCCTGTTTTGAGCCCGGGGTGTGACTCCCAGCCCCTCTCCTGCTGTCCTCTCCCCGTTCCAGGTTTTATTTCCGGAACTGGCACGGCATGAACGACAAGGAGCCGGCGGTTTTCCGGAACGTGCCGCGCGCGGGGGATTCTCCCGAGGAAAAACCTCCTGGAGGGGCTTTGCTGGACAGATCCTCCTTCGAGTACCTGTTTGAGCAGGTAACGGGGCAGGATTTGGGGGGAAATGGGATGATTTTCCTCAATCCAGCTGGATTTGGCTCAGGATCCGTTTTTACATCCCTGGGGGTTTATTTAAGGATAAACCCCCCCTGAGTTTTCCCTGTGGAAAGGTTTTATCCTGCTGGGATTGGAGTTGGATGGGATTCTGTAATTCCACGGGGTAATTTTCCCTTTTAAAGGATTTTCCCTCATAATCCCACCTTTTAAGTTGGAAAACACAAGGAAAATCCTTCCAGAAATCACCTCAGGGCTGAGTTTTAGCCCCAGTCATTCCACATTTAACAGGGAAAATTCGAATTCATCAATGACGTCGCCTCCCTGAAGGATTTCCAGAGCGAGCCAGAAATGCAGAAGTTCAAGAACGAGAGCCTGGGGATGGCTGTGCTGCACCTGTCCCACATTGCCATCAAAAAGGGCATTTCCCTGGAGGAAGTGGCCAGGAAGTACAGGTGAAATTCCTGCTTTTCCAAGGAGCTTTTTCCTTGGTTTTCACTGGTTTTTTTTTTCCTTGTTTTTGCGTTGCATCCCAAGCTCTTCCTGCACCCCTTCCCTGACAATCCCCTTTATTCTGGCAGCTTCAAGGAGTGCATCCCGCGCTCCTTCCGCCGCCAGATCCAGCAGAACAACTTCCTGACGCGCTTCCGGATGAAGAACGTGTTCCGGCGCTTCCTGCGGCGCTTCCAGCGGCACACGGTGGCGGCGGGCAGCCTGACGGAGCGCGACGTGATGTACAAGTACCTGGCCACGCTGGAGCAGCTGGCTCCCCGCTTCGGGACCGAGCTCTTCCCGGTGCTGGCCCTGGAGATGGCGGCCGAGGGCGAGAAGGGGCCGTGCTGTGCCAACGGGGGCTGCACGGAGCCGGAGCAGCCGCCGGTGCCGCGGGAGCGCCCGGTCACTCACCACGTGCTGGTCACCGGCACCAGCGGCATCCAGTGGAGGCCGGTGCCTGCAGAGGTGGGTGGGGATGGGCTGGGTTTGGGAGGAGACATCTCCACCCCAAATCCTTGTTTGGGGTGGGTTTGGGATGAGCCATTCCTGCCCCAAAACCTCAGTTTGTCCTTGGCTTATGGTGGGTTTGGGATGAGCCATTCCTGCCCCAAATCTTCGGTTCATGGTGGGTTTGGGATGAGCCATTCCTGCCCCAAATCCCGTGTTTTTCCTTCACTTCGGGTGGGTTTAGGATGCTCCATTCCTGCCCCAAATCTCATCTTTTTCCTTGGTTTGTGGTCCTGCGTTTTGCCTGGGGTGGTCTCTCTGTTCTTTTCCCAGTTTTCCCAGTTTCCCACCCAAATCCATCCCACACCATTCCTCCATTTGTGCATCCAGCCTATCCCATTTTCCCCCCAACCCTTCCCAGTGGCAGGAAAACTCTGGAATCCTCCTCTCTGCCCCCTCACAGAGCATGGAAAGCCTCTCCCAGCGTGGATATTTTGGGAGGAGGAGCAGGAGCAAGGAGCCAGAGGCGCAGCCGGCGGAGCGGAGCGAGCCCCCCTGGTGCCATTTCTGCGATTTTCGGGAAATCACCCACGTGGTGGTCAAGGACTGCAGGATCAGCATCCACCGGCAGGACAACAAGTGCCTGGTGGGTGGGTTTGGGATCCCTGATCCCTCCTGGCACTGGGATCCCGGGATTGCTCCGCCCAGGGCGGGAGGAGGTGGCGCTGGGAGGAACGAGGGGTTTTATCTGGGTTTTCTGGGGGTTTTTAGGGTTTCCTGCGGGTTTCCTGCAGGTTTTTTTAGGGTTTCCCATGGGTTTCCCGCTCACCCCCGTGCTCTGTCCATCCCCAGGAAGTGCTGCTGCCCTGTCCCAGCAGTGCCCTGGCTCTCGTGTCACTGGTGGACGGATATTTCCGCCTGACAGCCGACTCCAGCCACTACCTGTGCCACGACGTGGCCCCACCGCGGCTGCTCCTGAGCATCCACAACGGCATCCACGGGCCCATGCAGTGAGTGCGGCTCCCCTGCGGGTCTCCTGCATCCCAGGGCTCATCCTGCAGCTGATCCGTGTCCTCGGGGTGGTGCCGGGGTGTTCCATCTGCTTTGGGTTCATCTGAATCCATTCCATGTGCTTTGGGCTCATCCCAGTCCATTCCATGCCCTTGGGGTTCATCCCAATCCATTCCCTGCTCTCGGTGCTCATCCCAATCCATTCCCTGCCCTCACGGGCTGATCCCCATCCATCCTTTCCTTCCCTTTTCCAGGGAGGAGTTTGTTTTTGCCAAGCTGCGCCGGGAGGAGCCGGAGGAAGGGCTCTACATCCTCCGCTGGAGCGTCCTGGATTTCAACCGCATGATCCTGTCCGTGCTCAAGAGGAGCCCCCAGCAGGTAGGGACGCAATTCCCAGCGTGGGACTCCCGGGAATTGCGAGCTCTGGAATGACCCGGGAGCCTCATGGCTGCAGCTCCTGCCTCTCTCTGCTTTTCCCAGGCTCCTGGCACGCCAGGAGCCTTCAAGTTCCGGCAGTTCCGCATCCAGAAGAAGGGAGAGTCCTTCGTGCTGGAGGGCTGGGAGCGGGAGTTCCCCTCCCTGCGGGAGCTCCTGGACGTGCTCAAGGGCTGCACCCTCAGATCCGGCGAGGAGAACTTCACGGTGAAGAGGTGCTGCCCGCCCAAGCCGGGAGGTAGGGACAGGGATCACCCCAGGGATCGGGAATGGGTGAATCCCAGGGAGCTCATGGGGCCCCGTTCCCTCCTGCCCCAGAGATCTCGGACCTGCTGATCACACGGAAGGCTAAGGACAACGGGAAGCAGATCCTGAACCTCACCCAGCTCAGCTTCCACCAGATCCGCAAGAACGAGATCACACAGGTGCTGCTTTCCAGGGATCTTCACTGCTCAGATTCCTGGGATTCATTGAGGGAAGTGGAGGGATCTGCTCTGCCTTCCTGGGATTCTTGGGGATGGAGGAACCTGCTCTGCCTTCCTGGGATCCATGGTGGATGAATCTTCTCTGCTTTCCTGTTATTCTCTGCCTTCCAGAGATTCCCTCCAGATCCCAGGATCCTCCCACACCCCTGGGCAGCCAGCCGGATGAATTTGCTGTTTCATTCCTTCCTTTTCTAATGGAAAAATCATGCCACATGGAAGTGGCTTTCTCCCACATTGGGAAGCAGAGGGAATTCGGGGGGGGATCCAGGTGAGGATTCCAGATTTCCCAGGGTCCAACAGCTCCTGCTTTTCCCCGTTTCCCCAGCGAGCCCACCTGGGTCAGGGCACCCGGACCAACATCTACGACGGGGTGCTGAGCGTGTGCGGGAGCTCCGGCAACGACGACGAGGCCGAGTATTTCTGCACGGAGCAGAACAACAACGGGCGGGAGATGCGCGTGGTGCTCAAAGTGCTGGACCCCAGCCACAGGGATATCGCCCTGGTGAGCCCTGCCCGGGCTGGGAGAGCCGGGATCGGGGCGGGAAACACGGATCCGGGGGGTGGGAGAGGGATCCGGGGGTGGCATGTGACCCCAGAGGGGTGGAATGTGACCCCAGAGGGGTGGAATATGGATTTGAGGATTGGAATGTGGATCCAAGGGCTGGAATAAGGATCCAGGGGTTAGAATTTGGCTCCAGGGGCTGTGTGTGGATCCATGAGTGCTGGAATTGCTCCTGGCTTTTGGTTCTGGAATTTGGCTCCCAAAAGGGCTGGGATGGGGCTCCCGGGAGCTGCAGGAACCCCAGGAGCTCGCTGCCATCCCCGCTGTCCCCGCAGGCGTTCTTCGAGAGCGCCAGCCTGATGTCGCAGGTGTCCCACGTGCACCTGGCCTTCATGCACGGCGTCTGCGTGCGCGGCTCTGAGAGTGAGTCCGGCACAGCAGCCCCTCCCCGCCCCGTTCCCAGCCCCAGTCCCGTGGGATCATCCCAGTTTTCCCCGCAGACATCATGGTGGAGGAGTTTGTGGAGCACGGGCCCCTGGACGTGCTGCTGCGCAAGGAGAAGGGCCGGATCTCCGTGGGCTGGAAAATCACCGTGGCCAAACAGCTGGGCAGTGCCCTGAGCTACCTGGTAACTGCAGCTGGGATTCCCCTAACCCTAATTCTAATCCTAATCCTAATCCTAATCCTAATCCTAATCCTGACCCTAACCCTTCCCTCCCTTTTCCCAGGGGATAATCACATTTTTAGGGTCATTCCGCCCTTCCGGCAGCCCGTCCTCGCTCCCTCTCCCCTGTTCTGGGGATCACTGATTTTTTTTTTTTTAATTTATTTCCCAATAATTTTTCCCTTTTGCTCTGCTTTTCCCAGGAGGATAAGAACCTGGTGCACGGGAATGTGTGTGCCAAGAACATCCTGCTGGCCAGGAAGGGGCTGGAGGATGGATCCGTGCCCTTCGTGAAGCTCAGCGACCCCGGGGTCAGCTTCACCGTGCTCTCCCGGGAAGGTACAGGGCAGGAATGGATTTCCAGGGTCAAAATCCAGTTTATTTTTCCCCCCTTCCCCTAATAATTCCCATGGGTTGTGGCCAGAGCTCTTTTCACAGATTATTCCCAACTTTTCCAACCCAATTTTCCCAATATTTGGCATTTTAGTGTGGGAACTCCACCTGGTTTGGTCCCCAAGCTGCTGTCAGAGATGATCCCAGCCCATTCCAGTGCTTGGGGTGCTTTTACCATGGGCTCTCCCCCTGTAAATCCCATATTTTATCCCTTTAATACCCCATATTTTTCTAATTAATATCCCGTATTTTACACCTTTAATGTCCCATACTTAACAATCCGTATTTAATATTCTAACCCTTCACCTTTAACGTTTTACACGTAACGAACCAACACCCCAAACACGCTGTCATCCCCAATAAATAATGAAAATACACATTTCATACTTTCCTGGTGGGATGTGCCCCTCAGAGCGCGTGGACAGGATTCCCTGGATCGCCCCGGAATGCATCCGGGATGTCGGGAACCTCAGCACGGCCTCGGACAAGTGGAGTTTTGGGACAACGCTCCTGGAAATCTGCTTCGATGCCGACGTCCCGCTGAAGGAGCGCACTCCCTCCGAGGTGATTCCCGCGGTTTTCCCTGGTTTGGGCTGGATTTGGGGGTCGGGTTTGGAGTTTTCCCCGTGTTTCTCCCCGCAGAAGGAGCGTTTCTACGAGAAGAGGCACCGGCTGCCCGAGCCTTCGTGCCGGGAGTTGGCCTCGCTGATCTCCCGGTGCCTCAACTACACCCCGGTGGAGCGGCCGTCCTTCCGCACCGTGCTGAGGGAGCTGACCCGGCTGCAGCCGCACCGTGAGGGGGGAAAGGGGGAAAAACCTGGGGAAACGTGGGAAAGGGTCCTGGATCCGCGAAAGGGGCGAGAGGGAGCTCACCTGGCTGCAGCCGCACCGTGAGGGGCGGGAATGGGGAAAAATCCTGGATTAATGGAGAAAAATCCCGGGAGGAATGGGGAAGAATCCCAGGGAGAATGGGGATGAAGTTCCTGCATCGGAGAATGGGGCAAATCCCAGGATTCTGTGGGAGAAAGGGGCGTGAGGGAGCTGACCTGGCTGCAGCCGCGCCGTGAGGGGCGGGAAAAGGAAAATCCCGGGATTTTGCGGGGAAAGGGAGGAAAGGGAAAAAAGGAAAACCCAAGGTTCCTCGCAGACCTCGTGGACGTCACGTCGGTGAATCCCGACTTCCCGGTGTCGGATCCCACCGTGTTCCAGAAGCGGTACCTGAAGAAAATCCGGGAGCTGGGCGAGGTCAGTGGCGTCCTGAGCTCTGCAATTCTGGGGAAGCTGGGCAGGCTCCTTTCCCTCTCTGGATCCGAAATTCCACTCTTTTCCCTGCAGATTTCCCTGGCTGAACCCAAAATTCCACGTTTCAATCCTTATTTTCGCATTTAAACCTGTTTTCCCCTGCTGATTTTTCCCTCCATTTCTGAACTTTGTTGACCCCCTCTCCATCCTCCCAGCACAGGGAAGCCCCAAAACCTCCTTTCCCCGCCCAAATCCCGAAAATTCACCCTTCTCCAGGGCCACTTCGGGAAGGTGAGCCTGTGCTGCTATGACCCCACCAACGATGGCACCGGGGAGATGGTGGCAGTGAAATCCCTGAAATCTGGGAGCAGCCCCCAGCTCCTGAGCTCCTGGAAGAGGGAAATCCAGATCCTCAAGACTCTGTACCATGAGAACATTGTCAAGTACAAGGGCTGCTGCAGCGAGCAGGGTGAGGGCAAAAACCATGAGGATTTTCCAGTGGATCAGCCACCGAGAGCTTAAAAAAACCCAATTCTCACTTTTTTTTGGCCGGGAATCGCTGTCCTGGCAGAAATTTGGGGGCTCTCGGGGTGATCCCCACATTGCCACCCGTGTGTTGCAGGGGACAAGGTGGTGCAGCTGATCATGGAGTACGTCCCGCTGGGAAGCCTCCGGGAATTCCTGCCCAAGCACCCCCTGAGCCTGTCCCACCTCCTGCTCTTCGCCCAGCAGATCTGCGAGGTGAGCCCGGAATGGGGCTGGATCCCAGAAAACCGGGATGATTCCCCAAAAAAATGGGGTTGGATGGCTCAAAAATGGGGGTTACAGCCCTAAAATGCGGCTGAATTGACAAAAAAGGGGAGTGGGACCCTTTGGAAATGGGGCTGAATTCCTGAAATGTGGCTGAATTCCCAAAACATGGGGGTGGACCCTTTGGAAATGGGGCTGAGTTCCCAAAAATGGGGCTGATCCCCAAAAAATTGGGCTGAACCCCTGAAAAATGGGGCTGACACCTCAAAGTGAGGCTGAACTCCAAAAACTGGGATTGAATTCTCCCAAAAAATGGGGAAACACAGGAGTGCCAACCCTCAAATGGGGCTTAATTCCCAAAAATGGGGCCGATTCCCAAAAAAAAGGGGATGAACCCCTGAGAATACCTCACGACTCCCCCAGAAACACCTCAAAACCCCCCAAAACCTCTTCCAACCTTCCCAAATCCAGCCATAATTTGTTTTTTTTCCTGTTTTTCCAGGGCATGGCCTACCTGCACTCCCTGCATTACATCCACCGGGACCTGGCAGCCAGGAATGTGCTGCTGGAGAACGAGCACGTGGTGAAAATTGGGGATTTTGGGCTGGCCAAGGCCGTCCCCGAGGGCCACGAGTACTACCGGGTGCGGGAGGACGGCGACAGCCCCGTGTTCTGGTGAGGAATTGGGGGTTTTGGGAGCCTTCTGGGAGCGCTGCTGGGTCCCAGACCCAGAGCTGTGACCCCAAATGGTTCCAGGTACGCCCCAGAGTGCCTCAAGGAGTGTAAATTTTACTACGCCTCGGATGTTTGGTCTTTCGGGGTGACGCTCTACGAGCTGCTGACGCGCTGCGACCCCGGGAGCAGCCCCCCGGCCGTGAGTCCTGTGGGAGTTCCGGGGGTTTGGGGTTGAAATTGGGGTTTTTCCTCATGTTTTTGGGTTGAAATCGAGGTTTTTCCCTCATGTTTTTGGGTTGAAATCGGGGTTTTTCCTCATGTTTTTGGGTTGAAATCAAGGTTTTTCCCTCATGTTTTTGGGTTGAAATCGGGGTTTTTCCCTCATGTTTTTGGGTTGAAATCGGGGTTTTTCCCTCATGTTTTTGGGTTGAAATCGGGGTTTTTCCCTCATGTTTTTGGGTTGAAATCGAGGTTTTTTCCTCATGTTTTTGGGTTGAAATCGGGGTTTTCCCCTCATGTTTTTGGGCTTTTTTTTTTTTTGTCCCCTGACAGAAATTCCTGGAGATGATCGGGGCCACGCAGGGGCAGATGACGGTGCTGAGGCTGATCGAGCTCCTGGAGAGGGGGAGGAGGCTCCCCATGCCCAGGGATTGTCCCTGCGAGGTGGGACACAGGGAAAAAATGGGGAGAAAATGGGGGAAAATGGGGAGGGAAGGAGGAAAAGGGAGAGAGGGAGGAGAAAAGGGAGGAGCAAATGGGGAAAAATGGATGGGAAGGAGGAAAAGGGAGAGAGGGAGGAGAAAAGGGGGGAAAGGGGTGAAACGGGGAGGGGGGAAGGGGGAAAATGGGAAGGGAAAAAAGAGGGAATGGGAAGGGAAGAGAAAGAGAAAAAGCGGGGAGAGGAAAGAAAAAAGGAGGAAGGGAGGAGGAAAAATGGGGAAGGATAGATGAGGAAAATGGGGAAGAAAGGGGGAAATTGTGGAGAAAAGGAGAAAAAGTGAGAAAAGGGAGGAATAAAGTGGGAAGGGAGGAGAGGAAAGGGGAATGTTTCACATTCCTGGGAGAAGAAGTTTTCCTGGGATTTTGGGGGGGGATTTTCCCAGGATTTTGGGGGGGTTTTCCCAGGATTTTGGGGCAGTTTTCCCAGGATTTTCCCTGTTTTTTCCCCCAGGTTTACCGGCTGATGAAGAACTGCTGGGAGGCCGAGGCCTCGTTCCGCCCGGCCTTCCCCAACCTTGTGCCCGTCCTGAGGAGCTTCCAGGAGAAATACCGGGCTCAGGCCCCCTCTGTCTTCAACCTCTGCTGAGGGGGGACCCCAAAATCCCCTGGGACTGGGGGGCAAACACCCCCCAAAAAATCCCATGGGATAGCGGGGGAAACACCCCAAAAAAATCTCATGGGATGGGGGAAAATCCCATGGAATGGAGCGGGGGGGGACCCCAAAAAAATCCCATAGAATGGGGGGAACACCCCAGAAAATCACATTGAATGGGGGGGGGGGAGAAATCCCCCCAAAAATCCCATAGAATGGTGGGGGGGAGAAATCCCCCCAAAAATCCCATAGAATGGTGGGGGGGAGGAACCAAAAAAATCCCATGGAATGGGAGAAAAATGCCATGGAATGGGAGGAAAGCCCCAAAAAATCCCATGGAAGGGAGGGGTTAATCCCCCCCAAAAAAATCCATAGAAGGGGGAGAAAAAATTTGAAAAAAGTTCATGGAAGGGGTAAAGAACCCCAAAAAATCCATGGGATATGAAGGAAAAACCCCCAAAAAATAATGGAATGGAAGGAAAAAAAACCCCAAAGTTCCATGGGAAGAGGGGGGGACGACCCCTAATTTCGGACCCAACCCCCCCAAAATTCTGGATCCTTCTCCAAAGTTCCTGATATTTTCTCCCCCCCCTCCCAGCAAACACTGTGAACGAGCTCTGGGGCCGGAGATTTTGGGGTGAAAAGGGGGGATTTGTGGATTTGTGCATTTCTGGAATTGTTGCCTTATTCCCAGCCCCATCCTCTCCCCCAGTTTGGGGCTGGGATCGTTTTTGGGGGGTGGGAGGGGCTGGATCTCCTTCCTGCCCTCCAGGATTTGGGGCCTTTTCCCAAAAATATACCCCCCCCCAAAAAAAAAAAAAAAAAAAAAAAAAACCACAAACAAAAAACAAACCAAACCAAACCAAACCTGGCACTTTATTGGGATTTTGGGGAATTCCCAAAAATTCCCTTATTTATTGCCTGCTGTGCCCTCCCCCCCAGGAGCTGGGGGGGATTTGGGGAAATCCCCTGGAATTTGGGGCAAGGGGTGGGGATTGAGGGGAATCCCCGGGATTTGGGGGGATCCAAAGGGTCCCTGAATAAAGGATGGAAAAAGCTTCGGGTTTGGGGTCTTTATTTGGGTTATTTTGGGGTCTTTATTTGGGCTATTTTTGGGTCTCTATTTGGGTTATTTTGCGGTCTCTGTGGGGTTATTTTTGGGTATTTATTTGGGGTTTTTGGGGTCTATTTGGGATGTTTTGGGGTGTTCAACGGTCCTACGGAACCAACCAATAGCAATCTGCGATCTTGGGGCTCGCCCGCTGCCGCCCAATCCCAGCCGCGGACACAACGATCCCTCCCTCCCGCCCAATAGCAACCGCCGGCTCATCCGCAGTGTTTTTCCGCGCCGCCCAATCCCCGCTTCGGATACTCGTGGCCGGCCCCTCCTCCAATGAGAAGGCGCGTTGTTGGCGTGGCGGGCGGTGGCGGGGTCAAGATGGCGGCGGCGCTGTCGGTGAGCGGGGCCGGGCCCGGGCCCGGAGCGGAGCCACCGGCGGGGCCCGGCCTTGCCCCCGAGGAGGAGCTGCCGCCGCTGGACCCGGCAGAGGTGCGGAGCCGCCTGGAGCACAGCGAGCGGCAGTTCCGCAACCGGCGGAAGGTGCTGATCCGCGGCTTACCGGCGGATGTGACCAACCAGGTGAGGGGGGACCGGGAACGGGATGGAGCACGGCGGTGAGGGGAAGGAGGGGGAACCGGGAAGAGGAACGGGAACGGGAATGCGGACACTGAGCGAGGAGCCGGGACGGAGCCCCAAATCCATCCCGGATCTCTCCTCCCTCCCGAACCTTTCCCTGCTCTGCTCCAAATCCATTTTTTCCCCCCAAAATCCGGAATCCCCCAAAGATCCGCCTGGAATTCCCGCAGCCCCCCCGGGTGCGTTTTTCCCTTGCTGGTCCCGGTGCCGGGGTGAACTCATCGCCCCGAGGCCGAAGGTTGGGAAGGGCAAAGGCTGGAGCCGGAGGAGGAGGAGCCGGAGCTTCCCGGGGTGTCCCGAGGGAATAAACCCTGGGATAAAGTCTGGAACGTCAAACTGGGGACACCGCGAGGATCCTGAAGCGGCCCAGGGAAATTCCCGGGAATTCGTGAGGGCCGGGATTCCTCAAAAACGGGGGTGGGAAAGGAGAGGGTCACTGGGAAAAGGGGGTTTGGAAAGAGGGGAAATCCGTAGAAAAATGGGGTTTGGGAAAAGGAAGGATCTTTCCTTCCCTGTGAGCCCCACTCTCTTTCCCCCTATTTCCATGGCAAATCCCGTTTTTTTTTTTTTTTTTTTTCCAGGATATCCACGAGCTGCTGAAGGACTACGAGCTCAAGTATTGCTTTGTGGACAAGTACAAGGGAACGGGTGAGGAGCAGCTCTGGGCTTTGGGGATCAGCCCCGGGAAATCAGGGAAATCAGGGAACAGCCCGGGAATGCTCTTCCTGTTCCCACCCGGGGATGCTTTTCCATCCCAAGCCCCCTTTTCCAGGAATCCTTTCCGTTTCCCAAACCCCATTTCTCCACTAACCCTCCCCATTCCCAGCCCCATTCCCAACCCCCTTTCTCTCCATTTCTCCCCTATTTCCAGCCTCATTTCCCCCCATTTCTCCCCTGTTCCCAACCCCCTTTTCCCCCCATTCCCAACCCCATTTCTCCCCCATTCCCAGCCCCATTTCTCCCCTATTTCCCCCATTCCCAGCCCCATTTCCCTCGTTTCCAGCCCCGTTCCCAGCCTGTCTCCTCTCTCCCCCATTCCCAGCCCCATTTCCCCCGTCCCAGCCCCGTTCCCAGCCCCATCTCCTCTTTCCCCCATTCCCAGCCCCATTTCCCTCATTCCCAGCCCCGTTCCCAGCCCCGTCTCCTCTCTCCCCCATTCCCAGCCCCATTTCCTCCGTTCCCAGCCCCGTTCCCAGCCCGTCTCCTCTCTCCCCCGTTCCCAGCCCCGTTCCCAGCCCCGTCTCCTCTCCCCCGTTCCCAGCCCCGTCTCCTCTCTCCCCCATTCCCAGCCCCATTTCCCCCATTCCCAGCCCCGTTCCCAGCCCCGTCTCCTCTCCCCCCAGCCTTCGTCACGCTGCTCACGGCCGAGCAGGCCGCCTCGGCGGTCGGGCGCTTCCACGGCCGCTCCCTGCGGCAGCGCCCGCTGCGGGTGCAGCTGCAGCCCACGGAGGCCGTGCTGTGCGTGGCCAACCTGCCCCGGCTGCTGACGCAGCCGCAGTTCGAGGAGCTGCTGCGGCCCTTCGGCAGCCTGGAGCGCTGCTTCCTGGTCTACAGCCCCGCCACGGGCCACTCCAAGGGCTACGGCTTCGTGGAGTTCATGAAGAAGGACTCGGCGGCCAGGGCGCGCTCCGAGCTGCTGGGGAAGCAGCTGGGCACCAGGAGGCTGCACGTGCACTGGGTGGACGCGGCGCAGCTGAGCCCCGAGCTGCTGCACTCGCGCTGCCTGTGCGTGGACAGGCTGCCCCGCGCCTTCAGCGACCTGCAGGGGCTGAGAGCCGTGTTCCAGAGGGTCTGCGAGCCCTCCTTCTGCCAGGTGGGGCTTGAGATACGGGGTTTGGGGGGTTTGAGAGGGTCTGCGAGCCCTCCTTCTGCCAGGTGGGGCTTGAGATACGGGGTTTGGGGGGTTTGAGAGGGTCTGCGAGCCCTCCTTCTGCCAGGTGGGGTTTGGGGTCCAGGGTTTGGGGTTTGGGTGGGCTCTGGGGTTTGGGGTTTGGGGATGCAGGAGGAATTTAGTGAGACTCAAGGGATTTGGGGCTGAGGGAGGAATTAGGAGATGAAGGGTGGATTTAGGGAGAAGGAAGGGATTTGGGTACCTGGGATGGATTTGGGGCTGAGACGTTTAGGAAGACTGATGACATTCAGAGATTCAGGGTGGGTTTGGGGTTCTGGGTGGGATTTCTCCCTGTTTGTCCCCATTGTCCCTCACTGTCCCCCTGTCCCTCACTGTCCCCCTGTCCGTCTGTCCCCCCGTCTGTCCCAGCTGGCCGTCGGGCAGGACGGGCAGCCCAAGGGTTTTGCCGTCGTGGAGTTCGAGTCCCCCGAGGCGGCCGAGCGAGCCCAGGCGGCCACGGACGGGTTCCGTCTGTCCGGGCAGCACATCCGTGTGTCCTTCTGCGCCACCCGGGCCCTCGGGCCGCAGCATGCTGGCCGCGCTGATCGCCGCCCAGGCCACGGTGAGCCTTCCTCGGCATCCTCATCCTCGTTGTTATCCTCATCCTCACCCTTGGCCTGCTCGTCATCCTCACTGCCATCCTCGTTCTCGTCCTCTTTGTTACCTTCAGCCTTATCCTCATCTTTATCCTCATTCTCATTGTCACGCTCATCTCCATCCTCATCTTCATCCTCATCCTTATCTTTGTCCTCGTCACCATCCACACCCTCCTGTTCTTCCTCCCTGCCTTGCCACGAGATTTTTGGGAGCTGTGCTCGAGCTGAGAACTGGGATCCTGCTGGGATCACCCCGATCTTTCCGGGATCAGAAACCCCAAATCCCCAATCCCAAACCCCACACCCCAAACCCCATCCCCTTTCCCCTAAAATCCCAGACCTCAAACCCCAGATCCTGAATCCCAAACCCCAGATCCCAGATCCTGAACCCCAAATCCAGCCCGTTTCCCCCCTAAATCCCATTTTTTCCCCCGTTCCAGGCTCTGAACCGTGGCAAGGGGCTGCTCCCTGAGCCCTCCCTGCTGCAGATCCTGGGCAGCCTGGGCAACCCGGCCTCGCTGCAGCTGCTGCTCAACCCCCTGCTCCAGGGCGCCCTGGGGGCCAAGCAGGGTACGAGGGCAATTTGGGGGAAAAATGGGAATTTTGGGGCAAAACATGGGAATTTTTGGGCAAAAAAAACGGGAATTTGGGGGAATTTCTGTGCCACTCCTCCTGTTCCCAGCAGGGATTTTGGGAGCTGCTCCCTCCCTTCCCCTGGTGCCCAACCCGGCACTCTCCACGGCTCTGCTCCAGCTGGCTCTGCACAGCCAAGCCCAGGTAGGCTGGAATTCCCACCTTTCTCCTGGAATTTTCCTGTTTTCTCCCGGAATTTCGCTGTTTTCCCTGGAATTTTCCTGTTTTCCCAGCTTTTTTTCCCTGGAATTTCGCTGTTTCCCCGTGGTTCTTTCCACCCAGGGCCGGGCTCTCCATGGATTTTTCCATGGATAATCCACTTCCATGGGGTTTTTTTATGGGATAATCTCCCTTTTCAAGGCGTTTTCCTCCCTTTTTTCCTTCCAGAAACCAGGAATTTTGGGTGATTCCCCGCTGAGCTCCCTGGCCCAGCCCCCCGGGAAGCTCCTGGGGGAGATTCCCTCAGGTAAATCCGGAACTCCGGCGCAGCTGGAGCCTCACCTGGGTGGGTTTCACCTCTGGAGGGGGATTTGGGGGGAGGAAAATTCCCCCCAAAATTGGGAAACCTCAGATTTGGGTGGGAAGAGGGGAGATTTGGGTTGGGAAAATGGAGATTTGGGTGGGAAAAGGGGGATTGGGGTGGGAAAAGGGGGATTGGGGTGGGAAAAGGGAGATTTGGGTGGGAAAAAGGGGATTCTGATGGGGAAAAGGGGGATTTGGGTTCGGAAATGGGGGATTCTGGTGTGTCCCCCAGCCCCGCTTGTTTTCCCCTCTGTTTTGAGCTCTTTCCTCGATTTTCTCCCCATTCCCAGATCCCCAAACATTCTGATTTTTTTGGGGAGCTGCTGCCAGGCTGGCTCCAAGCCCTTTCCCCCTTTTCCCCCTTTTCCAGGCGCTCCCGTGCCCGGGGATGGGGCCCAGCCCCGCGGGAAGTCCCCGGTCCCTGGCCCCGTTCCTGGCCCAGGAGAAGGCGGCGCTGGGACCACCCGGGACCCCCCCGGGGCTGGGACCCCTCCCCAAACCCCTCCCCAAAACCCAGCAGGGCGAGAGTGCAGGGCCCGCCCCCACGGTGAGCAGCCCCCAGACCCAAAACCTGGGCTGGGAACCCGAAATTCCCGGGTGGGACCCCCCAAAAATCCGGGGTGGGGACCCCCAAAATTCTGGGATGGGACCCTCAAAAATCCAGGGTAGAATCCCCAAAATTCTGGGGTGGGACCCCTCCAAATTCCAGGGTGGGTGGGACCCTCAAAATCTGGGATGGGACCTCCAATAACAATGGGTGGATTTCCCCCTCAGATTCCAGGGTGGGACCCCCAAAAATCCGGGGTGGGACCCCCAAATCTGGGAGATTTCTGAGCCTCTAGATGCCCCTAAGAACCCCTAAATTCCTCCAAGATTCCCCAAAATCCCTCCAGGACCCCCCACACCCCCTCGGGGACCTCCCTGAGCCCCCCCAAATTCCCCCCACAGGTCTCTCTCCTGGGGGAGCCCCCCAAAGATTTGAGGATCCCCCTCAATCCCTACCTGAACCTGCAGAGCCTCCTGCCCACCGCCCGGCCTGGCAGGTGAGTCTCAGGAAATTCCCTTTTTATTCCCAGAAATTCCCCTTTTTTTCCCATAAATTTCCCTTTTTTTTTTCCCCAGAAATTCTTATTTTTCTTCCCCAGAGATTTCCCCTTTTTCCCCAAAAAATTCCCTTTTGTTAAGCAGATTTCCCTCTTTTTAACCAGTCCCACGTTTCTTTTTTCCAGGAAAAGGATTTAAGGTGAAACCTGGAGTTTTGGGGACCCCCCCGCCCGACGCCTTTGCCGTGGATTTCCCGGTCAGGAGGAATTTTGGGTTGGAATTGGGAGGTTTTGGGGAGTTTTAAATTGGGGATAAAACCCCCAAATCCCTGATTTTCCTGGGAATTGGAGAACCTTGTTTTTTCCAGGAAATGACGGGGGGAAAAAAAAACGGAAACCTCAATTTTTTAATGGGGAATTGGAGGGAAAAAACCCCAAACCCTCGTGGTTTTCATGGGAATTAAAGACACCCCCCTCCTCCCCCCCAAACTCCCCATTTTTTCCTGGGAATTTGGGGACCCCCCCCTCTAAACCCCAGAATTTCCCCCGGCAGGATTTGGGGTCCCGGATTTTCCCCCAGCCCCGCGACCACCACGGCTCCATCCTGGGGGGCTTCGGGCACGGCAGGCACAAGGTAAAAAATCTGATTTGTTTGGGGGGGGAAAATTCGGCATTTTTGGTAATTTTTGGGGGGTTTGCAGCTGCCTGTGCTCCCCTTGCAGGTCTCCTCCTCCTCGGGGCTGGACAGGGCGGCTCTGGGACCCCCAGGGCCCCCCTTTTTCTCAGGATCCCCCAGTTCCTACTTCACCAGTGGCCTCCAGGCCGGGCTCAAGCAGAGCCACCTCAGCAAGGTGAGACCCCTCCCCAAATTCTGCATCAGCCCCCCCTGCCCTTTTTCCCTTAAATCCCTAAAAATCTGTTAAAAATCCCTAGAAATTCTTTAAAATCCCATCAAAATCCCATCAAATCCCTTCAATTTTAATGGTTTTCACCCCAGACCTTTTTCCCCTTAAAATCCCATAGCATTTCTTGAAGTCCTTTCAAAATCCCCTTAAAATCCCTAAAAATTCCTTACAATCTCCTTAAAATCCTTTTAAAATCTCCTTAAAACCCCTTGAAATCCTTTAAAACTTTAAAAACCCCTAAAACCCTTTTTAAATTTGTTTTAAAATCCCTAAAAACCCCTTTAAACCCCCTAAACCCCTTTGAAGCCCCTAAAACCTTTTTATTTCTCCCGTTTCCCCCCCCCAGGCCCGTCGCCATCCCCCCCGAGCTCCGACTCCATCCTCGCCTTGGCTCCCCCCAGCTCCCACCCCAAGGTACCAAACCCCCCCCAGAATCACAAAGAACCCTTGAAAAGCCCCGAAACGACCCGAAATGACCCGAAATGACGGGAAATTGTGGTTTTTCAGACGCCGCTGGGGGGGCACAAGAGGGGATTCCAGCACCTGCTGCCGTCGCCCGAGCCCAGCCCCGAGGGCTCCTACGTGGGCCAGCACTCCCAGGGCCTGGGCGGCCACTACGCCCGACTCCTACCTGAAGAGAAAAAAGGATATTTTAGTGGGGAAAACCTCCCAAAAACCACCCCCAAAACAAACCCCCCAAAAAACCCCAAAAATTCAAAATAAAATCCCCCAAAAAACTCAAAAAAAAACCCAAAAAACAAAAAAAACCCACACGCCCAAATAATTTTTTTTTAAAAAGCAAAACCTCAAAAAAAAACCCCCAAAAAATCCCAAAAATCTGTATATCCTGCCCAAACCCTGCCTTGATTTTTGCTTTATTTTCATCGCAATTTTAGTTTTCTTTTTTGTTTGCTTTAATCCACTTTTTTTGGGGTTGTTTGGGTTTTGTTTTTGTGGGTTTTTGTTTTTAAGCGATTTTAAGATTTTCAACGCCCCCTTGAAGGATCTGGGGAAAATCCCTTAAATTTTTGGGTTGTTTTTTTCTGCCTCCCCCTCCCCCAGAGCAGCCCCTGGAGCCCCCCAAAAAACGCTCCTTGCCTTAACTGCTGCTTTTGGGGTGGGGCCCCCCAAAATTCCAGGGCTCAAGCCCAATTCCAACCTTTTTTTGGGGAGGGGATTCCCACTTTTTTCCCCACTTTTGGGGTTTTTCCTGTTTTGGGGTTGGTTTTTGGGATGGGGTCTCCCCAATTTTTATGGGGTTTCCCCCCTTTTTTTGGGGTCCAATCCCTCTCTTTAAACATTTCACTGGGTGGGTTTTTTGCTGTTTATTTTTTGTGTTTCTCCCCTTTTTTTTAACTGGAGCCGCTGCCGTTTATAACGCTTTTTTTGGGGGGTAAAATCGGCCTTTTTACTTTAATAACGCTGTTTTGTTTTTTTAACTGACCAAATCTTCCTCCTTTCTCCTTTGTTTA
>JBBFKN010000217.1:40350-74571 GCA_039654755.1 Calcarius lapponicus
GCTGTCCCCCCCGCCACAGCCACCCCTTCCCGATGTCCCCAGGGGCAGCCCCTGGCACTGTCCCCAGCATGCCCCCCAGAGTGTCCCCAGCCCCTCCCCAACGTCCCCATCCCCCTTCCCGCTGTCCCCAAGGTGTCCCCAGCCCCGCACTCACCCCTGCGGGTCTCGGGGGTCGCGGGCAGGGCCGGGGGCGCCGTCGAGAGCTGCGGGACGGCGACATTGGAGACAATGACTGGGGGCGGGACACGACCCCCGCCCACCCCCCAGCCCCCCTCTTGGGCCCGGCCCGAACCCCCGAATCCCCCCCCCCCGCCGAGCTCCCACTTGGTACCGCCCCAACCCCGCCCCTCACGGCCCTGGCCCCGCCCCGGCCCCGCCCTCACGGCCCTGGCCCCGCCCACGCACTGCCCTCAGGGCTCTGGCCCCGCCCCCGCCCGATTCCCCCCGTTCCCATCCCGGTACCGGGGCCGCTCCCCGCCCGTTCTCCCCCCCGGTCCAGCCCCGCTCCCACCCCCGCTCCCCGGTGCCGCTCTCACCGCGGCCCAGCCCCGGCCCCGGCTCCAGGCCCTCAGGGCGGCCGCCCCCGCGCGGATCATGGCGGGGTGGCCAGGGGCGGGGAGGGGCGCGGTGACGTCCCAGGAGCGCGCGCGGCGCCACTTCCGGCGGGGGCGGAACGGCGGGAAAAGAGGAGGAAGGGAGGGAGGGGCGGGGACGGACCCCCCACCCCACCCCCCCGTTTGTGTCCCCACACCCCCCCCGGTGTCCCCCTGGTGTCCCCACCCCGGGGTCACCCCCAGTGCCCCCTCCCCAGTGAGCCCCAACAGCGCCCGCGCATCCAATTGTCCCTGCCCGGTGCCACCGTCCCTGTTCAGTGCCACCGTCCCGGTGCCACCGTCCCTGCCCGGTGCCACCGTCCCTGCCCGGTGCAATTTCCCGGAGCCAGTGTCCCCTCCCAGCATCACTGTCCCTCCCCGGTGCTGTTTCCAGTGTCCTAGTCCCTCCCCAGTGCCAGTGTCCCTTCCCAGCATCACTGTCCCTTCCCAGTGCCAGTGTCCCATCCCAGTGTCCCTTCCCAGTGCCATTTTCCAGTGCCGGTGCCACTTCCCAGTGTCCCTGCCCAGTGTCCCTGTCCCTTCCCAGCATCACCGTCCTACCCCAGCGCCATTTCCACTGTCCCTGTCCCTTCCCAGTGCCAGTGTCCATCCCCAATGTCCCTCCCCAGCGTCCCTGTTCCTTCCCAGTTCCCCATCCCAGCCCCACCGCCTGGTCCCGTTCCCATTTCCATCCCATCCCATTTCCCTTTTCCAATTCCCATTCCCAGTTCCTGGTCCCCATTCCCAATCCCCATTCCTAGTTCCCATTTCCCAGTTCCCATTCCCCATTCCCCCCTCGGGGGGCTCCACCCCACCCCGGGGGTCTCCCCCAAATTCCCGCCCGGAATTCACGGGCCGGGAATCGTTGGGACAATTCGGGAATTCTTTTTTCCCCCCCTTTTTTTCCCATCCATTTTTCCGGGATTGTTGGGACAATTCGGGAATCCTTTTTTTCCCCTTTTTTTTTCCCCGATCCGTTTTTCCACAGCCCCGCCCGATCCCGGGGGTCCGGGGGCGGGAATTCCGCATGGATTGAGGGGGGTGAAGGGGGGGCTCATCCCGCCCACCCCAGCCCGACCCCGCGCCTGGTTCCAATTAAATCCAAATTCATTAAATCCCTTCTCCGGCCCCTCGGCCCCTCCCAGCTCTCAAAATTTGGGGATTTTTTTTTTTTTGAGGGGGAGGAGCCCTTCCCAACCCCCCCCCCCCCCCCCAATAATTCATCCCACCCCCGAATTCCTCCCGGGACGAGCCCTGGAAAGTCCGGGAAGTTTTTCCAGCCCCCCAAAAATCCCCAAAATTGCGGAAAAAGCTCCCAAAATCCTCCTTGGGGTAGAGGAAGAAGAAGAGCGGAGGGGGGGTTTGTGTCCCCCCCCTGCCGCCGCATTTTGAGGGTGTCACCCACCCAAAAGGGGGGGCACGGGGGGGGATTTGCTGGGTTTTGTTGGTTTTTTTTTTTTTTTTTTTTTTTTTTTTTTTTTTTTTTTTTTTTTTTCTGTTTTTTGTGGTTCCCCTCCCCATTTTGGGGGGTCCCGTCCATGGAGGGGTGGGGGGTGTGTGTCACACTGTAGCCCCGCCCCTCGGGGACTGGCCCCGCCCCCCCGCCCCCGCGGCCCCCCCGCTCATGCTGGAACCGGGACGGGCGCTCAGCGCTGCCGGGACCGGCCCCGGGACCGGTAAGAGCCCAGAAACCCCCCCGAGCCCCCCCGTGCCCCCCCCCGGGGGTCTCCTCCCCCCCGAGAACCCCCGGGACCCCCCGAATTAGGGGGGAGGGCGCAGAACGGGACCCCCGGGACGGCCCCAAGCGCGGGGAGGGGTCTGGGGGGGTTTGGGGGCGGCTCGGGTGCGTCCCCAAGGGTGGGGAGGACACATCGGGGGGTCCCCATGGTGGGGGGGGTTCAAGTGCCACCCCACGGGTGGGGGCTCCCCCTGGCTGTTCCCCCCCCCGCATTGTCCCGGCCCCAGCTGTTTCGGCCACGCGAACATCTGGCTCGCAGCTGGCGGGGGACGGGGGGGGGGGGTCCTGTCCTTCGGGGGGCACCTCGGGGGGGTCCCCAAACCCCTGAGGGTCCCCAAAATCCCGGCGGTGACACTGCCCGGGGGGGTGGCGTGTCCCCGTGTCCCCCCACGTGCGTGTCCGGTCTCGGGGGGCCCGGGGGGGTCTCGGGGGGCCCGGGGGGGTCTGGGGGGGCTCGGGGAGTTCTGGGGGACCCCTCCCGCCCCCGGTGGGCTCCGCCCCCGCGGCTAAACCCGGCTCTAAGCTCGGCTTTGTCCGCGCTGATCCAATTTGCTCCGGGATATTTCGGGATCGAGGCGCCCCCGGTGACCCCCCCGCCGCCCCCTCCCCCCTCCCCTCCCCCAGGGCGGGGGTCCCGGGAGGGAACCGGGGACGGATCCTGGGCGGATTCCAGGGATGGATCCCAAGGGACGGATCCCGGGGCGGGACCCCCGGCTCAGGATCCCGGGGCGATTTCCCGGGGTAGGACCCCGGTCCCGGTTCGGTACCCGGGGCAATTCCCGGGGCAATTCCCGGTTTGGAGTCCCGGGCAATTCCCGGTTCGGGATCCCAGTTCAGGATCCTGGGGCAATTCCCGGTTTGGGGTCCCAGTCCCGGTCTCGGGGCAGTTCTCGGGGCAATTCCTGGTGCTGGATCGCGGGGCAGGATCCCGGGGCAATTCCCGAAGTAATTCCTGGAGCAATCTCAGCTTAGGATCCCGGGACAATTCCCGGTTCGGGGTCCCGGGGGAAGTTCCCGGTTTGGGATCCCAGTCTGGGGTCCTGGGGCCGTTCTTGGGGCCGTTCCCGGTTTGGGATCCCGATTCGGGGTCCCGGTTTGGGGTCCCGGGGTTGTTCCCAGTTTGAGATCCCGGTTTGGGATCCCGGGGCCGTTCCTGGGGCCGTTCCCGGTTTGTGATCCCGGTTTGGGATCCCGGGGCCGTTGCTGGGGCCGTTCCCGGTTTGGGATCGCGGTTTGGGATCCCGGGGCCGTTCCCGGTTTGGGATCCCGGTTTAGGATCCCAGTTTGGGATCCCGGTGCCGTTCCTGGGGCTGTTCCCGGTTTAGGATCCCGGGGCCATTCCCGGGGGTCCCGCCGCCCCCGGCCCCGCCCGTTCCCCCCGCTGGCTCCGCCCGGGGCAGCTCCGACCGGGGGCGGGCGGCCGAGGGGAAGGGGAAGCGGCGGATGCTCCGTGCCGGTTCCGACCGGCACCGGCGGCTCCCACCGGCACCGGTACGAGGCTCCGGGGGTGGGCCCGAGGGCTCCTGGGGGAGTCCCGGGGGCGGCGGGAGCCCGGGGCGGTGTCCCGGCACCGGGCGCGGCTGCGCGAGGCACCGGGCGCTGGCGGGACGGCTCCGGGCGCTCCGCGACGGCACCGGGGGCTCCAGGACCGCTCCGCGACGGCACCGGGGCGGCTCTGGTACCGGGACGGCTTTGGGACGGCACCGGGGAAGCTCCGGTACCGGGACCGCTCCGGGACGGCTCCGGGGAGGCTCCGGGACAGGGACGGGACCGGGGGGGGCTCCGGGACTGCACCAGGACGGGAGGGCACCGGGACGGGGACCAACACCGGTACCGGGACGGCTCCGGGACGCCACCGGGACCGGGGGGGCTCCGGGGCTCCTTCCCCCGCCCCGGCCCTCGGTCCCGCACCGGGAGGGGCGAGAGCCCTTACCGGGGGTCCCGTCCCGAAATCTGGGGAGAGAGGACGCGGGACTGGGGATGAGGGAGGACACGGGGACATCCCCGGTGTCTCCACCCCCCCGAGGCGCCCCGCCCCATTGTCCCCGGCATGTCTGTCACCTTCTGCCACCAGCCGGTGTCACCTCCGGCCACCCCGGTGTCACCTGGGGTGTCCGAAGGTGACACTCGGTGTCACCACCCATGGGGACAGGGCTGAAGGTGGCTCTCACCACAACTGGGGGGACACCCGGGTGTGACAAACGGGGTGTGACGCCGGCTGTCACCCCGGAGTGTCCCTAGTGGCACAGAGGTGACAATGAGGTGACATTTCTGTCCCCAGGAGCCATGTCCTGATGCTGCTGAGCCTTGGGTCCCTCTGGGGTGTCCTTGGTGGCACAGAGGTGACATTTCTGTCCCCAGGAGACAGGTCCTGGAGGCACTGAGCCTTGGGTGACCCCGGGTCTCCTTGGTGCTACAGAGGTGACAATGAGGTGACATTTCCGTCCCCAGGAGCCATGTCCCGGCGGCGCTGAGCCTCGTCCTCTCCGCCCCCCGCCACCGCCATGGGGAGCATCTACAAGGAATATTGGAACCGCGACAAGATCCGCGAGCACTACAACTTCACCAAGGGCGACGGGGGCGAGGCTGCGGCGCCCTCGCGCTGGGTGGGCTCCGTGCTCATCGTGGTCCTGTGCTGCTTCATCGTGCTGGAGAACCTGCTGGTGCTGGTGTCCATCTGCCGCAACAAGCGCCTGCACCTGGCCATGTACATCTTCATCGGCAACCTGGCGGCCTCGGACCTGCTGGCGGGCGCGGCCTTCATGGCCAACACGCTGCTGTCGGGCAGCACCACCTTCAGCCTGACGCCTGTGCAGTGGTTCGTGCGCGAGGGCACGGCCTTCGCCACGCTGGCGGCCTCGGTGTTCAGCCTGCTGGCCATCGCCATCGAGCGGCACGTGGCCATCACCAAGGTGAAGGTGTACAGCAGCGACAAGAGCTGCCGCATGGTGCTGCTGATCGGCGCCTGCTGGGTGATCGCCGGCGCCGTCGGCAGCCTGCCCATCATGGGCTGGAACTGCATCAGCGACCTGGGCGACTGCTCCACCGTGCTGCCGCTCTACTCCAAGCGCTACGTGCTCTTCGTCACCACCATCTTCACGCTCATCCTCTTGGCCATCGTGGGGCTCTACACGCGCATCTACTGCATCGTGCGCTCCAGCCACGCCGAGATCGCCTCGGCGCAGACGCTGGCGCTGCTCAAGACCGTCACCATCGTGCTGGGCGCCTTCATCGTCTGCTGGCTGCCCGCCTTCAATCATCCTCCTGATGGACGCCTCGTGCCCCGTGCGCGCCTGTCGCGTGCTCTACAGCGCCAATTATTTCTTCGCCTTCGCCACGCTCAACTCGGCAGCCAACCCGGTGATCTATATGCTGCGCAGCAAGGACATGCGCGGCGAGTTCCTGCGCGTGCTCTGCTGCTGTGGCCGCGCCCGGGGGCCGCGGGCAGCCCCCCCGGGCGGGCGGGGGTCCCGCTGCGCACGTCCAGCTCCCTGGACAGGGGCCCGGCCGGCCCCACAGCCGAGCTGCCCACGGCGCCGCTGACCCGCGAGTGCACCACATCCGTGTGAGGCTGGGAGCGGGCTGCGGGTGATGCTGGGGGGATTGGGGGGCGCGGTGGGGGGTCTGGGGATGCAGTGTGGACACGGCATCCCCTGGACATGCCGTGGACACCCCATGGATACCCCCTGGACATCCCATGGTCACCCCACAGCTTCGTGGACAACCCTGTGGACACCCCATGGAGTCATGGACCTCCCATGGACATCCCATGGACACCTCTTGGACACCCCACGGACATCCTGTGGACACCCCACGGCTCAAGGCCACCCTGTGGCTACTCCATGGACACCCCATGGTCACCCTGGGGCCACCCCACTGCTACCCCATGGCCTCATGGCCACCTTGGGGACACACCATGGCCACCTCAACGTCACCCCATGGCTCCCACGGCCACCCTGTGGATACTCCATGGATACCCCACGGCCTCGTGGACACCCCAAGGCCGCCCTGGGGACACCCCATTGTCACCCTGGGGACACTTGAAGGTCACCCCCACGGCCCCCGGGCCTCCCCACGGTACGAGCGGCGCGGTTCCCCGCGGTTCCCCCGCCCTTCCCCAGGTACGGATGCACACCCCGGCCCCCCCGGGGCTGTCCCCGTTGTCCCCGCGGGCGCTCCGTGTGCCCGGACACGTGTGGGGCCCTTCCCACGCCCTGCCCGAGCCCCGGGGCCACCGCCGGACCTGTCGGGCGAGTCCCGGGGCCCCTCCCGGGCCGTGGGCGGCTCCCGCCGCGTTCCCACCGGGACAGACCGGGATCAACTCGGTGGGGCCCCGGGGACCCCCGAAATCCGGGATTTTCCCCCGCGCTGGTGCGTGGGGCCGGGGGCTCATCCCAGTGCGGCCGGATCCGCCGGGAACCCCCGAAATCCCCGGGATTTGCCCCAGAATCCTCTCCCCGCGTTGTATTAAACGATTTTTTTTTTCCAGCTGTTTCTGCGTGTTTCCCCAAATTTTGGGGGGAAATTTTCCCGGTGGGAAGTTGGGAAAACGCGGGTCTGGGGACAAGGGGGGGACACCTGCAGGCCCCTCCCCTGTCCCCAGCCCAGCGCTTTGCCACTTTGTCACCTCCCATCCCCAAAAACCCCCGATTTGTCCCCGTTTCCTCCCTCCAGGGGGAAGAGGAAACGCGGGGGGGGGGGGGGGGGGGGGTTCGTTTCCTGCCCCCATCCCCGTGGGGACGGCGCCGCCGCGGTGTCCCCGCCGTGACCCGGCGCCTTTGGGGCCAGGGAATTCCCGCCTTTGGGGACACGGTGGCACCGCGGGGCTGTCACCGCCGGGGTGGCCTGGGTGACACCTCGGGGTGGCCTTGGCGCGACAAACGTGACAGCGTCTGTCACCCCGGGGTGGCCAGAGGTGACAACGGCTGCCACCACCCTCGGGGACGAGGTGGCAGAAGGTGCCACCCCGGGGTAGCCGCAGCGAGACAGGGCTGTCCCTCTCCATCCCCCGGGACTCCCATAGGGACAGACCCGAGGGTGTCTCCCCCTCTCAAATGCTGGGGTGTCCCCCCCTTGGGAGTGTCCCTTCAGTGTCCCTCTCCCAAATTTTGGGGTGTTCCCCCCCACCCCCCCCCGCCACTCCCAAGATGGCGCCGGGGCGACCCCTCACGGCCCCACGCGCCCGCGCTGTCGCGCCAGTGACGTCACGCTCTCACGCCACACCCGAGATGGCGCCTGGACACGTTGTAGCACCGCGGTTTGACCTTCCCAACATGGCTGCGCGGCCGCGACGGCTTTGGCGCATATGAGTGACGTCATAGAGGAGGCGGGGCGGCCTTAAAGGGGCCATGACCTCGCGGGGGCCGCGGCCGCCGCCAGGGCCGGAGCGGGGCGAGGCCGGCGGCCGGTAAGGGGGGGCCGGGAGGTCCCGGGGGAGCTTCACTGGCTCTGGGGGGGGGCCCGGGGGGGCTTTACCGGCTCTGGGGGTCCAGAGGGAGCGAAGGTTTTTGGGGGGGGGCGGGTCTGAGGGCAGTGGGGGGAGAGCGCTGAGGGGAGCGAGAGGCGGGGTGGGGGGGCAACGGGGCCCTGGGGGGGGCAATAACGGCCCGGGGGGGGGCAATAACGGCACAGGAGGGGGCAATAACGGCCTGGGGGGGCAATAACGGCTTGGGAGGGGCAATTCATGGGCGGCCAATTAAGATGCGAGTGGGTAAATAATTAATGAGAGGGTAATAACGGCCCGGGGGAGGGGGCAATAAGGGCCTGGGGGGGTAATTTGTGAGGGGGCAGTTAAGATGCGATGGGGAAAATTAACTCGTGGGGGGGGTAATAACGGCCCCGGGAGGGGCAATAACGGTTGTCGGGCAATAAGGGCCTGGGGGAGCAAAAAAAGATAAGGGGGGGCAATAAAGATGGGGGCAATAAAGCTGAGGGGGGGCAATAAAGAAAGTGGGTCCATAGAGTGGGTCATAGAATGGGGGGCAGTAAAGATAAGGGGGGGCAGTAAAGATAAGGTGGGGCAGTAAAGATAAGGGGGGGCATTACACCATGAGAGGGCAATAAAATTTCAGGGGGGGTAATTTGGGGGGGGGGGTGTTGGGGACAATGAGGGGGGCAGTTGTCACTTGGGGTGTCGCCAGGCCCCGGGGGGAGGGGGGAGGTGACACGTGCCAGCTGTCACCTCCCCGGGGTGTCCTTGGGAAGGACAGGGGGACACCGGGGATGGCGGCAGGGTGACAGCGGGGACACAACAGAGCCGGGCCCGGTGGTGGCACTGAGGGAGTGACAACAGGGACGGGTGGCAGTGCCTGGTGACAGCCCTGGCACAGTGTCCCAAGGGGATGGTTCCTGTCCCCAAGAGAGGGGACACCAACGTCCCCTTGGGCCACTTTTCTGGGAACACCCTGGGGACACCCGGGGTTTCCCTGCTGGGAGGTGGCACCTGGGTGTCACCCACTTGTCACTGTGTGTTCCTCCGTGCCACCACGTGTCACCGACTGCTTCTTTTTCTTGGTTTTTCCCGTTTTTTCCCGTTTCTGGCAGGATTTTGGATGGGCGCAGCCCCCCCCGGCCATGGGGCAGAGCGAGTCGCAGCAGGAGGCCGAGGTGGGACCCGTCCCTGTCACCCCAGTGTCCCCAGGGTTGGGGACAGGGTGGCTCAGCTGTCCCTTGTCCCCGCAGGGCTCCGTGCTGAGAGGGCTCCTGGCCGGCTTCAGCCGGGAGCAGCTCCCGACGCGCGCGGTGAGTTCCGTGTCCCCGGTGTCCCCGTGTCCCCATGTCACCAGTGTCCCCAGGCACTGTGTCCCCATGTCCCCATGTCACCGTGTCCCCGTGTCTCCATGTCCTCGTGTCCCTAGGGACAGTGTCCCCATGGCCCCAGTGCCCCCATGTCCCTAATGTCCCCATGTCCCCAGTGTCCCCAGTGTCCCCATGTCCCCACTGCTACTCAGCATGCCCTGAGGGGACATAGCCTTGTCCCCTGGGGACGTGTCCCGGTCCCCAACATGGCCACACCCCTCCCACCCTGGCAGTGCCACCCCCTGTGCTTGTCCCCATCCCTTGGGGACACTGGGGACAAGGTGGGGACACACTGGGGACACCCCTGTCCCTCCGCAGGTGCTGGGCACCCTCCTGGCCCTCACCGTCGCCGTCATGGCCGTGGCTGTGCTGGGCTGGTGGCTGCGCCACAAGAGTGAGTGACAAGTGACAAGTGCCACCCCCAGGCTGGCCCTGGGGACAGGGGTGACTGCGCTGTCCCCTCACGCTGTCCCCTTCTCTGTGTGTCCCCAGAGGTCCCCGCGCAGGAGCCGCCGCGCTACCGCTTCCGCAAGAGGGACAAGGTCCTGTTCTACAGCCGCAAGATCATGCGTAAGGTGACCCTCAGGTGGCACTGGGGGTGGCACTGGGGGTGGCACTGGGGGTGGCACTGGGGTGGCACTGTGTGACCCTGGGGTGGCAGCCCTGCAGTGACACTGTGTCCCTGTTCCCACCGTGCCAGGTGTCCCAGTCCACCTCGTCGCTGGTGCATGTCACCCTGGCCAGCGGGGTGGCACTGAGGGTGGCACTGGGGGTGGCACTGTGTGTAAGGATGACCCTGGGGTGGCACTGGGGGTGGCAGCCCTGCAGTGACACGGTGTACCCCGGGGCCCTGCCAGGTGTCCCAGTCCACGTCATCGCTGGTGGACGTCACCCCCGGCCAGCGGCGCCACGCGGCCCCCGCAGCCGCAAGAAGCTCAAGATGCTGAGCATCGCCAAGAAGTGAGCGGGCAGCGGGGTCGGGATCTGCGCGTGGGGTTGGGATCAGTCTGTGGGATCTGGCTGTGGGGTTGGGATCAGGATCTGGCTGTAGGATCTGGCTGTGGGATCGGAATATGTCTGTGGGGTTGGGATCTGTCCATGGGGTCAGGATCTGTCCCCACACCCCTGCTGTGTCCCTGCTGTCCCTATGGCACTGTCCCCTCGCTGTCCCATGGTGCTGTCCCCACATCCTCACCGTGTTCCTGCGCTGCCCCCAGGGTCTCGGCCAGCTTCCTGCGCATCCAGAAGGAGCCGCCCACGCTGCAGCTGAAGGAGCCGCCGCCCTCGGTGCTGGAGGCCGACCTGACCGAGTTTGATGTGGCCTCGTCTCACCTGCCCTCCGAGGTGCTCTACATGCTCAAGAACGTCCGGTGAGCGGGGCCAGGGTCTGTCCGTGGGGCTGGGGTCTGTCTGTGGGGCCGGGGTCTGTCCATGGGATCTGTGCCTGGGATCAGGGTCTGTCCTGGGGTATCAGGATCCTTTATGGGATCAGGGTTGGGATCCATTGATGGGGTCAGGATCCATTGATGGGATCGGGATCCATTCATGGGATCCATTGATGGGGTCGGGATCCATTGATGGGACCAGCACTGGACCGCAGGGATCGAGCTCCACCCTTGGACACCTCTCTAAGGGATCCCTGCATCCCTCTCTCCATGGCACATGGGGAAGGTGCCTGTGTCCCTGCTGTCCTTGTGGTGTCCCTGCTGTCCCTGCTGTCCCTGTGGTGACACGGCTGTCCCCACAGGGTGCTGGGGCACTTTGAGAAGCCGCTGTTCCTGGAGCTGTGCAAGCACATGGTGTTCCAGCAGTGCCAGCAGGGCGAGGACGTGTTCCGGCCCGGCCAGCCCGACACCAGCATCTACGTCCTGCAGGAGGGCAAGCTGGAGCTGCTGCTCACCGAGGCGGTGAGGGACACCTGGGGACACCTGGGGACATTGGGGATGCCTGGGGGGACAGCCCACAGCCAGCCAGGGATATCCAGGAGATAGCCAAGGACATCTTGGGACAGCCAGGGGACGCCTGGGACAACCAGGGACATCCGGGAGACACTCTAGGGACAGCCAGGGACACACAGGGGTTACCTGGAGACACCCAAGGGCACCTGGGGGATACCAGACACAGTCAGGGACACCCCAGGGGCATTCAAGGACACACAGGGACACCCAGGGGACACCTGGAGACACTCAGAGACAGTTGGGAACACCCTGCAGACACACCAAGGACATTCAGAGACATGCCAAGGACACCCCAAGAGCATTCGAGGACACACAGGGAACAGGCAGGGGAAACTCTTGGAGACCCATGGGACACCAGGGGACACGGGCTGTGTCCCAGCAGGACGGGAAGGAGACGGTGATGAAGGAGGTGTTCCCTGGGGACAGCGTCCACAGCCTGCTCAGCATCCTCGACGTCATCACGGTACCGGCCACGTCCCCAAAGCCTTGGGGACATCGTGGGGGCTGTTCCCAAACACTGCCATGCCCAGCTGGCATGTCCCCAGAAGCCCCTGAGCCCAGTGGGTGACTGTCCCGAGCCTGCCCAAGCTGTCCCCAGAGCCCTCCAACGCAATTGTGGCCATCTCAATCCCAACCACAACTGTCCCCAGGTGTCACCAACTGTCCCCAAACTCCTCCAGCCCAACTGTGGCCACCCCAAACAGAACCCCAGTGCCACCCATGCCCTTGCCCAGTCCCTAGCTGTCCGCAGGTGTCCCCTGACTCTGCAGTGTCCCCAGGGCCACCAGCGGCCGTACCGGACGGTGTGCGCCCGTGCCGCTGAGGACTCCACGGTGCTGCGCCTGCCAGTCGAGGCCTTCTCAGCCGTCTTTGAGAAGTACCCTGAGAGCCTGGTCAGGGTGGTGCAGGTGAGCTGGGCTCTGGGGGACCCCCGGGAGGGCCCTCAGGGTGGCAGGAGACCCACGGTGGCCTCGTGTCCCCCTGCAGATCATCATGGTGCGGCTGCAGCGCGTCACCTTCCTGGCCTTGCACAACTACCTGGGCTTGACCAACGAGCTCTTCAGCCATGTGAGTTCAGGCTGAAATTTGGGGGGTCCTGGGCTGGGTCGGCTCCCTCTGATGTCCCCCCAGCCCCTCTGATGTCCGTCTGTCCCCAAACCTGCAGGACATGCAGCCCCTGCGGCTCTTCCCTCAGCCTGGCCATGCCGCCCGCACCAGCCCCGTCCGGCACAGCAAGCGCAGCCTGGGCAGCACCGATGAGGGCCGGGACACTGGTGAGGCACCAGAAGGGTCCTGAGACCCCCACCCCGAGCATTTCTGGGGTCTCCGTGCTCAGTTTTGGGGGGGTCTCATCTTGCAGCCGAGCTGATGAAAGCCACCGGCCTGGAGACGCCGGCGCCGCCGCCGCTGCTGAGCCGCTGCATCTCCATGCCTGTGGACATCTCTGGTGGGTGCCAGCCCTCCCAGGGGTGTGGCCGTCACCCGGGGGTGGCTTTGTCCCCGTTTGGTGACCCCCGTGACCCCGCCCAGGCATCCAGAAGGCTCCGCGCTCCGATTTCGACATGGCCTATGAGCGCGGGCGCATCTCAGTGTCGCTGCAGGAGGACAGCACTGGCGCCTTCGGGCAGGTTCGTGCTGAATCCCACCCCAAATCCCACCCAATTCCCAGCCGAATTCCCCCTAATTCCCACCCTGAAATCCCACCCTTAATCCCATCCCAAATCCCACCCCAAATCCCCTCCAACCCCCCCCCCAGGGGTCCCAGGAGCCCAAGGAGCGCAAGTCAGTGACGCTGGAGGAGCAGCCCTCGGGGGTCTACCACTACAGCTGCTGCGAGGAGGACACAGCCTCGGGGACAGGGACAGGGATGGGGACGGGGACGTGTCCCTTCGGGCCCTACCAGGGCCGCCAGACCAGTGACATCTTCGAGGAGGCCAAGCGGGAGCTCATCAAGCTCATGAAGATCGAGGTGAGGCTTTTGTGGGGTCGGGATGGGTTCCTGGTGGTCCCCCGTGGCTTTTTAATGGTCTTAGTTACGTTTATGGTGGTCTCCCATCACCTTGGGGTGGTCCCCATGACTTCAGGGTCGCCCCCAGTCCTAACTCTGTGGAGGGTTCCCATCTCCTTATGGTGGCCTCCATGATCTGTCATTCTCTGTCCCTGTGGCCTCCTGGCCATCCCATCCCCTTATGGTGACCCCACAATGGTCCCGTTCTCCTTTCCAGGACCCTTCTCTCCTCAACAACCGCGTCCTGCTCCACCACGCTAAGGGTGGCACGGTCATTGCCCGCCAGGGTGACCAGGTGGGTCCTGGGGACTGTCACCTTGTGGTGGGGCAGAAACAACCCCAGAACCAGACCAACATGCCGTGGTGGTGGTGCTGGTGGTGGTGCTGGTGGTGGTGGTGGGACCTCCCAAGTGACAGGGGCCATTCCTGTAGGACGTGAGCCTGCACTTTGTGCTCTGGGGGTGCCTGCACGTGTACCAGCGCATGATCGACAAGGAGGAGGACGTGTGCCTGTTCCTGACACAGCCTGGCGAGCTGGTGGGACAGCTGGCTGTGCTCACTGGGGAGCCCCTCATCTTCACCATCAAGGCCAACCGTGACTGCACCTTCCTCAAGATCTCCAAGTCCGACTTCTACGAGTGAGTCTGCGTCCTTTGGTGTCCTTGGGGGGCCACCAGGACCTGGTGTGGGTGCGTCCCCATCATCTTGTGGTGGATCTCCATTGCTTTGTGGTGCTCGCTGTGACCTCGAGGATTGCACGTCTCTTTGGGGTGGTTCCCCATCTCTTTGGGGTGGTCCCACATCTCTTTGGGCTGGTTCCACCACCAGAACATCTCCCTAGTGAATGTTCCCAGCCGCAGGGTGGAATTTTGGGATGTACTGAGCAAGGCCACCATGATCCTGGTGGTTCCCCTCCTCCCTGGGGTTCTCTGTGGGGTTCCTCACCTCAGAGGGGATATTTTGAGGTCACCACAGTGCCCTGTTCCCCCCAGGATCATGCGTGAGCAGCCCAGTGTGGTGCTGAGTGTGGCCCACACTGTGGCCGCCCGCATGTCGCCCTTCGTGCGCCAAATGGACTTCGCCATCGACTGGATGGCCGTGGAGGCCGGCCGGGCGCTCTACAGGTGAGTGATCACACCCAGGTGTCCACCTGGGCTCAGGGAGGGCCACCAGGGGTGCCACAGGCGCTGCTGTCCCCAGGCAGGGGGACAAGTCGGACTGCACCTACATCGTGCTGAACGGGCGGCTGCGCTCGGTCATCCAGAAGGGCAGCGGCAAGAAGGAGCTGGTGGGCGAGTACGGCCGCGGTGACCTGGTGGGCGTGGTGAGTGTCACCCTGGGGACACCTCGGGGGCAGCAGTCCAGTGTCCTCAGGTGGCTCCAAGGCCTCGTCCTGCAGGTGGAGGCACTGACGCGGCAACCCCGGGCCACCACGGTGCACGCAGTGAGGGACACGGAGCTGGCCAAGCTGCCCGAGGGGACCCTCAACAACATCAAGCGCCGATACCCACAGGTACCCCTGGGGGTGTCCTGGTATCCCTATGGCCTGGCTGGTGGCTGTGACTCGAACTAAAACCAACTTCAGTTAAGGAGTTAATGAAGATGTTGGAGGAGGAGAGTGGAGGAAGGGGTGGTGGCACCTGAGGTCTCCAAGGACAGGCAGTGGTGGTGGCACTCTGGGGTGTTGAGTCTCTGCCATGTCTGATGGCCATCTTTGTCCTTGTCCCCACAGGTGGTCACCCGCCTCATCCACCTCCTGAGCCAGAAGATCTTGGGGAACCTCCAGCAGCTCCGCGGGCCCTTTGCAGGTAGGACCTGGGGACAATGGGGTGGCCTCTGCGGGGCTGGTGGCTGTCGCCAGAGCAATGTGTCCACTCCTCTGTGTCTACTCAGGGCCCGGCCTGGGCATGGCCTCCAGCTCGGAGCCCATCAACCCCACCAGCAACCTGTCCACGGTGGCGGTGCTGCCCGTGTGTGACGAGGTACCCATGGCAGCCTTCACGTTGGAGCTGCAGCATGCACTCAACGCCATCGGTGAGTGACCACGGGACACTGGCCATGGCACTGACCATCGGGTTGTGGCACCCTGGTGACCTGGGGTGGTGATGGTTGCAGCCCCACAGGGTGGTCTTGGCCGTGGTGTGCACCATCAGTGTGATGATGGCATGGTGGCAGCCATGGCATGGTGACCAAAACTTGATGGCGTGATGGTGACCATGGCATGGTGATGACTACAGCCCCATGGCATGGTGACCACAGCATGGTAGTGACCATGGCATGGCGGTGACCACAACCCCATGGCACAGTGGTGACCATGGCCTGGAGATGACCACATACCCACCTCCGCAGGCCCCACGCTGCTCCTCACCAGCGACATCATCCGCGCCCGCCTGGGCTCCTCGGCTCTGGAGAGGTAATGGTGGTGGGCAGCGGCGTGGCCACGTCCCCCAGGCCACCGCTCACCACTCTGTGCCCCCGGGCAGCATCCAGGAGTACCGGCTGTCCGGCTGGCTGGCGCAGCAGGAGGACCTGCACCGCATCGTGCTCTACCAGACCGACTGCACGCTGACCCCCTGGACGCTGCGCTGCATCCGCCAGGCCGACTGCGTGCTCATCGTGGGGCTGGGCGACCAGGAGCCAGCCCTGGGAGAGGTGGGACATGGACAGGGACAGGGACAGGGACAGGGACATGGGGGGTGAGCAGGAGCCTGCGCTGGGCAAGGTAGGACAGGATAGGGACCTGGCAGTGGGACACAGGAACATGGGATATTGAGACGGGGGGACATGAGGACACAGGGACATTAAGCATGGGGACATGTCCCATCTCTGGGGGTGTCCCAGTGCTCTGGGGGTGACACAGCCTGGTGCTGGTGCCTCCGCAGCTGGAGCAGATGCTGGAGAACACAGCGGTGCGGGCGCTGAAGCAGCTGGTGCTGCTGCACCGTGAGGATGGCGCCGGCCCGGCACGCACGGTCGAGTGGCTCAACATGCGCACCTGGTGCTCGGGCCACCTGCACATCCGCTGCCCCCGACGCGTCTTCTCGCGACGCAGCCCCGCCAAGCTGGTGAGCGTCCCCTCCCTCCTCTGGCTGCCAGCCCCTCCCCGGGGTGGCCGCTGTCACTGTCACCCGCTCTGTCCCCACCCCGCAGCGGGAGATGTACGAGAAAGTGTTTGAGAAGAGCGCCGACCGGCACAGCGACTTCTCGCGCCTGGCGCGCGTGCTCACCGGCAACACCATCGCCCTGGTGCTGGGCGGCGGTGGCGCCAGGTGGGGCACGCCTGTCCCTGTGTCCCCCTGTCCACATGGCCTGCATCCCTGTCCCCATATCCCCATGTCCCTGTATACCCTGTCCCCCTGCCCCTGTCCCCATGTCGCCACATCCCATGTCCGCATATCCCCATGTCCCCCTGTCCACATGACCTGTGTCCCTGTCCCCATATCCCATGTTCCTGTATACCCTGTCCCCATGTCCCCAGTGTCCCCATGTCCTCACATCCCCCTGTCCCCACGCCTTCCCCCCGGCCCCACAGTGCCCACAGCCCCTGATTTATCCCGGTTTTCCCTGCACTCTCCCCGGCAGGGGCTGCTCACACATCGGGGTCATCAAGGCCATGGAGGAGTCGGGGATCCCCATCGACCTCGTGGGGGGCACCTCCATCGGCGCCTTCATCGGCGCGCTCTACGCCGAGGAGCGCAGCGCCGTGCGCACCAAGCAGCGGGCACGCGAGTGGGCCAGGGTGGGTGACAGGGACATGCCCACCCCAGGGACCCCCTCAGCCTGTGCCCAGCTCTGCCCTGCTGGTTCTAACCTGGCCTCTTCTTGTTCTTCTTCTTCTTGCTCTTCTTCTCCTTTCCCTACTCCTCCTTCTCCTTCCTCTGTTCTTCTCTTTTCCTGTTCATTTTCTTTTCTTCTGCTTTTCCTGCTCTTCTTGCCTTTTTTTGAGCTTTTTTCTTTGTCTTTTTCTTCCTCTTCCTTTTCTCCTTCTTTCTCCTTTTTCATTCTTCATCTTGTCCCTTTCTCCTTCCTCCTCCTCTTCTTTCTCATTTTCATCTCCTTTTCCTTTTTCTCTTATTCCTTCTCCTCCTCCTTTTTCCTCCTCCTTCCTTTTTTTTCCTTTTCCCCCTTTTTTTTCAACTTCTCTTTTTGTCCTTACTCATCTCTCCTTTTCTTGATCTTCGTCCTCCTTCATCTCCTTTCTCCTTCTCCTTCATCTCCTTCCTCCTCCTTCTTCTCCCTTTTCCTCCTCTTTCTTCATTTCCTTCCTGTTCCTTTTTTTGTTTTTCCTCCTCCTCCTCCCCAGTGCATGAATTCCGTTTTTGAGACCGTGCTGGACCTCACCTACCCCATTACCTCCATGTTCTCGGGCTCGGCCTTCAACGCCAGCATCAACCGAGTCTTCCAGGACAAACAGATCGAGGTGTGTCCTCCTCGGATGTCCCCCCTGGCCCCCTCCCCGATGTCCCCATGGTGTCACCCAGCCCATGCTGTCCCCGCAGGACCTGTGGCTGCCCTACTTCAACGTCACCACGGACATCACGGCCTCGGCCATGCGGGTGCACACGGATGGTGAGAGATCCCTGGGGACACGGGGGGGACACGGGGGGGGACACATGGGGCAGGGGTGGCCTCCTGAGCCACCAGGAGCTGCTGACCCCACCTTGGGGACATCAGCAGGGAGGGAAGGGGACAGCTGGGGCTGCACGAGGCGCTAACACCGCTGCTGACCACTAACCCCAGTAACCCCCTGTGCAGCATGGGGACATGGTGGTGGCAGTGGGGGACATGGAGGCGGTGGGGTCATCATGGTGGCGGTGGGGACATCACGGTGGTGTTGGTGACGTGGTGGTGGTGGTGGGGACACGGTGGTGGGACCATTGTGGTGGCTGCCCCTTGTCCTTGCCCGCTGCTGGAGCTCACCTGGGACATTGAGCCGTCCACAGCCACCCCGCTGCCTCTAATGCCCACTAATCCCCGCTGACCCCTCTAACCCAGCCCCCTCCCACACCGCTGGCTGCCAATGTCCCTCTGTCTGTCCCTCTGTCCCCCCGTCCCTCCCCGCGGTCCCTGGTGGCCGTGACCGTGTCCTCTCCGTCCCCAGGCAGCCTCTGGCGCTACGTCCGAGCCAGTGCCTCCTATACCCCCTACCTGCCTCCGCTCTGCGACCCCAAGGACAGCCACTGGCTGGTGGACGGCTGCTATGTTAACAATGTCCCAGGTCAGCACCTCGCTCGCCGGGGCTACCCCCCAAAAAAAACCCACAAAAAACACCAAAAAAAAACCCAAAAACCACCCCAAAACCAGAGAGTCCACACCACCGGTCAGGGTGCGCCAGAGGGGTTCCTCTGCCCGCCACGGGGCCGACCCGTGGGCCGCAGACGATCCCGGCGCGGGCAGGGCGAGCGGCGAGGGCGGGTGCCGGTGCTGACGGCGTTTCCCGGTTCCGTTCCCGGTTTCCCGGTCCCGGTTCGGCCGGCGCAGGCTCGCTCTGGCGCTACGTGCGCGCCAGCATGACCCTCTCGGGGTACCTGCCCCCGCTCTGCGACCCCAAGGACGGAAACCTCCTGATGGACGGGGGGGTACATCAACAACCTGCCAGGCAAGTGCGGCCGCCGCGGCACTGCGAGCGCGGGGCGGACGGACGGACACAGCCAGGGCGGAGCGGGGACAGCCCCGGCTCGGTTTGGCGACAGCGATGGGTGAGGGATGGCTAGCTCCTGTCTGGCAGGGGTTTTTTTCTGTGTTGGGTGGTTTTTCCAGAATGTTCCCTGGATTTTCATAGTCAGGACCCATCCGTCTTCCATCTTCTCCTGGTGTGTTTTCCAGGCAGCTTTCCAGAACGTTCCATGGATTTTCATGGGATCCATCTGTCTTCCATCTTCTTCTGGTGTTTTTTCCATGCCAGGCAGCTTTCCAGAACGTTCTGTGGATTTTCATGGTCAGGATCCATCTGTCTTTCATCTTCTCCTGGTGGTTTTTCCATGCTGGGTGGTCTTCCAGAACATTCCATGGTTTTCCTTGTGTAGCATCCATCTATCAGTATCTCTTGATGCCTTTTCCCTGTTGGGTAATTCTTCCAGAACGTTCCTTGGATTTTCCTGGTCAGGATCCATCCATCTTCCACCATCTCCTGGTGCTTTTTCCATGCCAGGCAGTTTTTCCAGAACATTCCAGGTTTCTTCATGCACAGGATCCATCTTCCATCCCTCTTCCATCATCTCTTGATGTCTTCAGTGCTGGTCAGCTTCTTGGGGCATTTCCACCCTCTGTCACCTCCTGCTGTCACCTCTGGTGCTGGCGTCAGGTCCTTTCCTGGGTGGTTTCCACCCTTCACCTGCCTCGGTCTCCATCCTGCTGTCCCTGGGTGTCCTCAGTGACCTCCTGGGCCACCTTTGTCCATCTCTGGACGTTCCCATCTCCAGGTGTCCTTTCTGTCCTCCTTCATCTCCCTCCATCTCTTGATGTCCTCTCCAGGCTCCTCCAGGCCTCTTCTGGCCATTCTGTGTCACCTCTGGTAGCCTTGGGAGGTCACCCTTGTCCCCTCCATGTGCTGGGGACCTTCCTCCGTCCTGCAGCCTCATCCCCGCCACGTTGGGTGACTCTGGTGGCATCTTTGGGTCTGAAGCCACCTCCATCATCATCATCATTGCATCATCCCTTGGTGTCCTCCAGATTCACCTCCACCCCCTTCCCCATGGAAATTACCTTCATCATCATCACAATCATCATCATCAGCATTATCATCCCTTGATGTCCCCCAGGACCTTGTCCATCCTCCTCCCCACCCCAAGCTGTCTCCACCAGCTTGTCCCCCCGTGTCCCCTAGTGCCACCCTGCTTCCTGTGTCCCCTGCCCACGACACCGCCACCCTCCACCCCGCCCCCGGTGCCCCCCGGTGCCGCTGACCGCCCGCCGTCCGTCTGTCTGTCCCCGCAGCCGACATTGCACGCAACATGGGCGCCAAGACGGTGATCGCCATCGACGTGGGCAGCCAGGATGAGACTGACCTGTGCAACTACGGCGACTCCCTGTCCGGATGGTGGCTGCTCTGGAAGCGCCTCAACCCCTGGGCCGAGAAAGTCAAGGTGGGACCACGGGGGGGACAGCGGGAGTTTGCACCAGGGGACAGCAGGGAACACCAGGGGACAGCAGGGGACCAACCTGGTGGAGATGGCTGGGTGAAGGAGGGTGGAGGATGGAGATGGTGCTGGGGGACATCAAGGATGGTGATGATGGTGATGGTGACGTTGGGGATGGTGATAATGACAATCGTGATGAAGACGATGGTGACAGTGACGATGACAATGATGGCAATGACAACGATGACAACGATGCTGACGATGACGAGGTGCTGGACGCGTCCCAAGTGTCCGGTCCCGGCAGGTGCCGGACATGGCGGAGATCCAGTCGCGCCTGGCCTATGTGTCCTGCGTGCGGCAGCTCGAGGTGGTCAAGTCCAGCTCCTACTGCGAGTACATCCGGCCGCCCATCGACCGCTTCAAGACCATGGACTTTGGCAAGTTTGACGAGATCTACGTGAGTTGAGGCTGGGGACGGCTGGGGGGCGCTGGGCTAGGGGGTCTCCAGATGGGGGTTGGGGTCCTTTGGTCACTGTTGGGGTTCTTTGGTCATTGTTGATGTTCTTTGGTCATCATTGGGGTTCTTTGGTCATCACTGGATATCCTTGACCATCCGTTGAATGTTCTTGACCATCACTTGGGGGTCCTGATCATCACTTAAGGTGTCCTTGACCATTAATTGAGTGCCCTGATCATCACTCGTGTGCTGTTCATCACTGGGGTGTCCTGGGCTATTTTGGGGGTGTCCAGGCCACTGCCCCCTGCCCATTGCCCAATGCCCCCTCCTCACTGCCCCCTGCCCCAGGATGTGGGGTACCAGCACGGCAAGCTGGTGTTTGAGGGCTGGAGCCGCGGGGACGTCATCGAGAAGATGGTCCAGGACCGGCGCTCGGCTGACTTCTACGAGAGCAAGCGCATGGACGTGAGCCTGGGGACACCTGGGGACACTTGGGGACACGGGAGGGACATGGAGGGTGGTGGCTCATTGGGGACCTGCCCTGGGCCACCCCGGGAGGGGCCACCCCAGCTTTGTCACTGTCCTTTGAAGGGTGTCACCTCTTGAGTGACCTTCCTGTTACTGGCACCCTGTTCCTGTCACCCTCCCCGCCACCCTTTGTGCCCCTGCTCCCTCTCCTGTCCCCCGCTTTGTCCCCTGCCCCGTTGATGCCTTCCGTGCGCCCCTCCTGTCCCCTGCAGGTGCTCAGCTGTCCCCTCAGGTGGTCACCTGTCCCCTCACCTGTCCCCCGTGGTGTCCCCTCAGGTGCTCACCTGTCCCAGTGCCGGTTTCACGGACCTGGCTGAGATCGTGTCGCGCATCGAGCCTGCCCAGTCCTACCTGTCCGACGGCTACGGCGATGGTGACAGCGGGAACAGCGGGGAAACAGGGAGGGGACAGCATGGACACCCTGCGGGGGGTGGATTTGGTGCTGGGCATGGAGATCTGAGCCTTGGGGGCTGGGGTTGGGGTTTGGGTCTGGGGGCTGGAGTTGGGCTTTGGGGCTGGGATTTGGATCTGGGGGCTCACCCCACACCTCCCCCCCCAGAGGAGTCCGATTACCTGACCGAGTATGAGGACGAGGGCCCGGAGTCGCTGCGGGGAGAGGAGGACGCGGCCGAGTGGGGCAGCGCCGAGGCTGTGAGTGACCCCAAAACGCGGGGGGGGGAACCCCAGAGAACGGGGAGGATCCCAAAGAACAGGGGGGACCCCAAAATGGGTGTAAGAGGAACTTCAAAATGGGGGGTTGGGGCTGCCAAGGGGGTCCTGGGCCCCCAGGTGTGGGGGTGGCACCACGGGGATCGCAAGAATGGGGTTTGGTGGTTTTGGGGTTGGGGTTTTTTGGGGTCCCAAGGGGGGCTCCGGTGGCTCTGGGGACAAGCTGGGCCCTGCAAGTGTCCTGTCCCCACCCCAGTGTCCAGAAAATGTCCCCACTGTGTCTCCAGCGTGTCCCCAGATGTCTTCATTGTGTCCCCAGTGTGTCCCCACTGTCCCTCGTGTGTCCCCAGGGTCTCCCCAGTGTCCTCACAGTGTCCCCATTGTCCCCCCAGGACGAGGAGAAGTCCCTTCGGCACCGCCCAAGCACGGCCGGGACCCCCCCCGCCCACCCCCGCGGACCCCGACGGCTTCTGAGGGACCCCCAATGTCCCCTCGGTGTCCCCTCCCCCCCACGGGGTCCCTGCCCCGCCCCCCCCCCCATTCTGGCACTTTCCCACGGGGCCCAGGACCCCCAATGTCCCCCTGCTGTCCCCCCACCCCGTCTGAGGCTCTGGGGTGACACGGGGGGTCCCGGGACCCTCAGTGTCCCCTCGGTGTCCCCCGTGTCCCCCCCTGCACTGTTGCACTGTCCCACCCCCCCGGCCGGCCACGGGGGGGCGCTGCTGTAAATTTTCCTTTTTTGTTTTTTTTTTTTTTTAACGGTTTTACGGAAATCCAGGCCGGCTGGATGGGAATTGGTTAATTATCGATTAATTATTGGTTAATTATTGATTGATTGATTGATTGATTGATTGATGGAGTCTCATTACGCCGGTTTGGGGATTTCAAAATAAAAGCTGCTGGTGGTGACGGGGGGATGGGAATGGGAACTGGACTGGGAAAAATGGAAATGGGAATTGGGAATGGGACTGGGAAAAGGTGGGGGACACATTCTTGCTTCCTATTGGCCCTGCTGCCTGTCACTCAGGGCTCTCAGCCAATCGCAGCTCTCCCTGAGCAGTTTAATAATTTTTTTTTTTTGTTTAATCCTGTTTTTGGGTTTAATTCCTAGATTTTTATGGTAAACTCCCAATTTTTGTATTTTATTCCTGGTATTTGGGAATTTTGGATCCACAGCCCCTAAATCCACGATATTTTTACTTCTCACCATTGCCTTTTTTTTTTCCCCAGCAAAGACAATTCCAAACTCTTTCCAAAAAAAGGAAAAGAAAAGCCTTGATCAGCATTTTTTTCCATTGCCAAATTCCAAAAAAATTCTCAGGAAATTTCGGAAAATCTTGGGAAATTCCAAGAAACTCTGGGGAATTCTGGGAACTCTTGAAAGCTGCCAAGACGTCCTGGGAAACATTAAAAATTTGGGATCTGCCTTCTCCGAGGGGTGGGGAATTCCATGATTTTGGGGCTTTCGGGGTCTCTGGGAACACCGGGGGGCTCAGGAAGGCACTCGGAGGCGGGAGCTGCCCAGCAGGAGCTGCAGGAGCCGATCCACGGAAAAGGCCAGCAGGAAATCGGCCGCCAGCACCGCCAGGATCAGCAGCCGGAACTGGGAATGAGGGAATTCCGGAATGTTCCGGGCGGGAACTGACCCCAGATCCCATCCCCATCCCACCCCTCCACCCCCCCATCCCGATCCCTGGGAACTCCAGAATTTTCCATGGGAATGGGGCATGAATCCCACCCCCAAATCCCTGGGAATTCCGGAATGTTCCCGGTGGGAATGGGTCCAAATCCCATCCCAACCCACAGGCAGGGACAACTCCCATAATTTCCCCCCGGAATGTTGGGATTTCCCCCCTGGAATTGGGGTCTCAGCGGGGTAGGAATCTCAGAGCCCCCTCCCTGTAAGAATCCCCCTCCTGGAGCCGTTAATACCCCTGCGAATCCCTCCCGGAATTCAGGAATTCCTCGAGAATTCTGTCCCTCACCTCCGCGGGGATCTCGACGAGGCCGAAGCCCAGGTTGAGCTCGGGGCAGGCGCCGCTGAGCAGCCCCAGCACGGCCGAGGCCGAGAGCAGCAGTGCCCAGAGCAGCGCCCGGTTCTGCAGCAGGCTCTCCATGAAGGGCTGGCCCTGGGAACAGAAACTGGGATGCACTGGGGAGCACTGGGAGGGCACTGGGATACACTGGGGTACACTGGAGTACACTGGGATATACTGGTTTGTATTGGGAGGGCACTGGGAACTGATTCCGAGAGGCTCTGGAGCACTAAAATGGGGTTTGATGGCACCAGGGAACGGAAATTGGGGAAAATGTGGAGAAAAATGGGGAAAGCATGGAAAAGTGTGGGAAGGGGAACATTCCGGGTTTCCCACCTCGGGGAAAGCAGGAGAATGGGGAAAAGGGAACGTTTTGGGTTTCCCACCTTGTAGTTGATGGCGAAGGTGGCCGTCTGCATGGCCATGGCCAGCAGGTACACGGTGCTGTTCACCAGCGACGGCTCAAACTCCCGGCTCAGATCCACAAACTCCTCCTCCCTGCCACGGGAAACTGGGATCAGCCCTGGGAACAGCCCTGGGACCCACCCGGGATCCATTCCCCAAAAAACCCCAGTTGTTAGAGGGCTAAGATTGGGTCTAAAATGCGTTGGGAATGGAAAAATGGGAAATTTGTTTTGGTTTTTTTGGGGTTTTTAATGCATGGGAATGGATAAAATCCTGGGGAATTTGGGGTTTTTCATCCCTGGGAATTCCTTGGGATGGAATTCCCACAGGAAATGCTCACTGGAGTGGTTTTTATGGGATCAGGGAATGCTGGGGTAGCAGGAACTGGGGGGAAACCCTGGAAATTTTTTGTTCAATCCTGGAATTCTTTGGGAACTTTTTGGGATCGGAATTCTTTGGGAACTTTTTGGGCTTGGAATTCTTTGGGAACTTTTCGGGCTTGGAATTCTTTGGGAATTTTCCGGGATCAGGGCCTCACCTGGGCTCGCTGCGGGCCTGAGCTTCCCGGTAGAGGAACACCAGGCTCAGGAAATGCACCAGGAACTGCAGCAGCACTGTCAGCACTGTGTACAGGTTGAAAATGTTGGGAAGGGGCCTCTCCTTGGAAAGAGTCTTCAGGGGCTGGAAAAAATGGGAATAAAATCCCAAATGGGATTTTTTTTTTTTTTTGCGGGGGGGGGGGGGGGGGGATTTTTTGGGATTTTTTTTTTTTTTTTTTTTTTTAATGTTTTGGGACTTTTTTTTTTTATTTCTCCCCTAGCCCGCCCCCTCTCGCAGGGAATTCCCACCTTGGAGCGGGAGATGAAGAGGAAGCAGCCAGCCAGGAGCAGCCCCTGCAGCGTGGCCTGCAGGTCGCTGAACTTGACGCCCTGCAGGAAGAGCACGCTCTGGCTGTAGGCCAGCACCAGTGCGTTCAGAGCCAGGATCTTGAACATCTGCAGCGTGGTCACCAGCGTGCAGCGGCCCTGCTTGATCACGTGGCAGACTGGGGGGATAAAAAAATGGGAATTCCGGGAATTCCAGGAGTCAGGAACCTGGGGAACACCGGGGGGAAAAGGGTGAGGGGAAAAAACGGCAGGAATTGGGGATGGGATGGGCTCAGAACTGCTCAGGATAAACCCAAGGGTAATCCTCAGCCTCAAATTTGGGAGTCTCCTCCTGGAATTTGGGATTTCCCCCCTGGAATGTTGGGATTTCCCCTGGAATTTGGGATTTCCCCCCTAGAACTGGGGATTTGGGGATGGGATGGGCTCGGAGCTGTTCAAGATAAAACCGAGGACAATCCTCAGCCTCAAATCCCGAGTCCAAGAGCTCCACATTTTGGGAATTCTGAGCTCAGATTTGGGGTTTTTTCCCCCATTCCCGGGCTGGGCACTCACTGCACTGGATGGAGGAGAGTTTGGAGGTGAAGGGGGCGGCGATGCTGGCGTCCCCAAGCTTCACCACGGGGGCCCTCTCCTCTTCCAGGTCCCTCAGCACCTGGCTCAGCCGCTCCTGCGGGATTGGCAATTCCCAGAAAACCCAAAATCACACAGGAAGGCCAGAAAACGCGCTCCAAATCCATGCAAATCCAGGGAAAAGAGCAAGTTTGGGATCTGGGGTGATGGGGTTCGGAGGTGCCTTCCCAATTCCAGAATTCCAGGATTTATTCCCTGTTTACCCCAGATCTCAGGTCCCTTCCAGCCCCCAGAATTTCAGGGTTTATTCCCTGGTTTTATGTCACTTCCCACCTCCAGAATTCCTGGATTTATTCCATGTTATCCCTTATCCCATAAGAATTCCCTCCCTTTTCCCATGAGACGGAACTTGGGAAGCTCCCTGCCCACAGATTAGGACAGGATTGGGATTGGATCCATCCCCACCCAAACCATCCCAGCATTCCCATTCCCTAAATCCCTCTGCTCCCAGGGCTAAAAATTCCCGGCTAAATCCCAATTCCCGACTCAATGCCAGGGCTAAAGCTCCTGGGATAAGCGGGAATTCCCACCCTGTGCACGGCCAGCTGCTCCTCCCGCTGCGCCAGGAGCCGCTGCTTGGCTCCTCGGGACGAGGGTTTGACGTTCCCGGTGGGAATTCCAGCCCTGCCGTCCCCGATGCCGTCCCGGGGCCGCCGCTTCCGCTCGGGAACGCGCTCCGGAGCGTTGGCCAGCAGGGCCACGCCTGGGCAGGGGAAACAGGGAGAAATTGGGGGAAAGTGGGAAAACTGGGGGGAAATCAGGGGGAAATGGGGAAAAGTTGGCAGGAAATGGGAAAATCGGGGGGAAATGGGAGGGGAAATGGAAAAAAATCACGGGAAAATTGGGGGAAAATCAAGGAGAAATCCAGGGGCAAAATCAGGGGGAAAAGAGGGAAAATTCAGGGGGAAATGAAGGAAAAAAATTTGGGATAAATTATGGAAAATTCGGGGAGAAAAACCAGGGAAAATCAAGGGGAAAAGGGAAAAAATTGGGAAAAACCAGGGAAAACCCACAGGAAAGAACAAGGGAAAAGTGGGAAAGGCACAGAGAAAAAGAAAGGAAAAGCCCCCAGGAAAACCTGGAATTCCCTCTTTTTTCCCCTTCCCGGCTCCAAGAGCTGGGAAATACTGGGAGTGGCATGGCTGGCGTTGGGATTTGGGGGAAATCTGGGGAATTCTGGGCATGTGCTCACCCACGTCGGCGTGTTTGAGTGCTCCCACGTCATTGGTGCCATCGCCGCACATCAGGGTGCAGTAGCCAAGGCTCTTCAGCGCCGTGATCACAAATTCCTGCCCGGAAAAACACCGGGAAAAGCTCCCAAAATCCCGGAATTCACAGCTCGGAGTGGGGTGGGATTGGTGGGAAGGCTCCCAATTCTGGGAATTCAGGGCTGGAAGAAGCTCAGGATTCTTTAGGATCATACCAGGATCATCCCCGCCATTCCCAAACCCACAAAATCCCAGGAATTCAGAGCTGGAACGAGCTTCGAACTCTTTGAGATCCCCCTAGGGCCATCCCCACATTCCCAAAGATCCCAAATCCCAAGAACTCCCAATCCCAAACTCCCCCTCACCTTCTGCTTGGGTGCCACCCTGGCGAAGACGCGGATGTGAGGGATGAGGCGCAGGAGCCGCTCCCGGTCCCGCAGCCGCAGCTGCTCCAGCCCCTCCCCGGTCAGGCACAGCTCGAAGGGCCCCGTCAGATCCCGCAGGGAATCCGGGAACGCCGGGAGAGCCACGGAGCCGTCCCGGGAGCGCCACTGCCAGGGCAGCCCTGCGGGAACGGGAATGGATCCAGGCGGGATTCCAACCCTGATCCCCACCTCTGTTCCCAGCTCCCCAGACCCCTCAAATCCCAAAACCCCAGAGCCCCCCAGCATTCCCATTCCTGATCCCACTCCCATTCTTGATCCCATCCCAGCTCCCCAGACCCCTCAAATCCCAGAATTCCAGAACTCCCTGGCATTCCCACTTCCATTACTGATCCCATTCCCACTCCCATTCCTGATCCCATTCCCACTCCCATTCCTGGTCCCACTCCCATTCCAGATCCCCCTCCCATTCCTGATCACACTCCCATTCCCGATCCCACTCCCATCTCCCCAGACCCCTGAAATCCCGGAGCCTCCCCCGTCATTCCCGTGGTGATTCCCGTTTTATTCCCGGCAGGTACCGGGCTGCTCCGGGGGCTGCAGGATCAGGATCCTCTCCTTCTGCAGGAAGTGCAGCTCCCGCGCCACGTGGCAGGCGGTCAGCGGGCTGTCCCCTGTGATCATCACCACCTGCAATTCCGGGAATTCCCAGGGAATTCCAGCCTGGATTCAGGGCTGGGAGCCTCCTCTGGAGGGGCACGCCCTGCAATGTTCCCAAATTCTGGGGTTTTCCTGTTTTCCACTTGGGGTTTTCCCCATTCCCCTCTTGGAATTTTCCCATTTTCAATCTGGAATTTTCCCAGTTCTCAGCCTTGGACTTTCCCCATTTTCCACTTTAAATTTTCCTGGTTTTCAAACCATAATTTCCTAGTTTCCAGTCTGGAGTTTTCCTTCCTTGTTCTCCACTTGGAATTTTCCCACTTTTCACCCTGGAAATTCCCGATTTTCTCCTCCCTCCAGCCCCTCCCACCCTCTGGAAATTCCCCCATTTTCACCCCTTTCCCACCCTCCCCAAAATCCAGGAATTCCTAGAATTCCTCACGTGGTGGGAAGCGCTCTGGATCTCCCGGATCACGGCCTTGGAGTCGGCTTTGAGGGGGGAGGAGACCAGGATGAATCCCACAAATCTCAGGTCACATTCCAGGGATTCCCTCTTCATCTCCCGCACCTTTTGCATGGCAAAATCCTGGATTCAGCACTCCCAAATCCCTTCAAAAGCCAAATTCCTCCTCCCACCGGTGATTCCTGGCATTTGGAGCATCCCCTGGAATGAGTTTGGCGCTCCTAAAAGCTTGGAGTGATCCCAAATTCCCCAAAGAAAAAGGGTTTTCCTTGGAAAAAAATCCTTTGGGATGATCTGAAGGGGCTCAGAAATGGGAATTTCCCTGGAAAAAGTCCCCGAAAGCCCCAAATTCCACCCCAAAAAACACCTCTCCTTTTCCCAGCCTCCCTCCCAGCATTTCCAGGCCTGGAATTCCGGGGTTTTTCCCATTTTTTCACCTGCTGGTGCTCAGGGCTCCCAGCTCTTTGTAGCCTAGGGCCAGGACCCGCGCGCCCTCGTGGGAGAATTCCCGATGGATCTCGTGGTAGTTGCTGGGACACTTGGGACAGCTGAGGAAAAGAAACCCAGAAGATATTCCATGAGTGAGGAACCTGGGGGAATTCCGGAGGGTTTTGGTGGAAAACTGGGAAAAATGACGAGATTTGAGGGGAAAGGGAGGCAAGGATTTGAGAGAATCTGTGTGGAATTCCAGGGAATTCAGGATAATTCAGGGTAATTCCACTGGAATTTACAGTCCCCAACCCCTTCCACCTCCCTGATCTCCCAACATTCCCAGATTCCCGTTTTCCCTGGAATTTTCCCTCACCACAGGGCCTGGGGCAGAGCCATTTAGAACTCCTGGCATTCCCAAATCCCCATTTTTCCCATTTTCGCCCTGTTTTCCCCCTCACCATGGCATGCAGGTCTCCCCAGCATTCCCAAATCCCTGTTTTTCCCGTTTTCCGCCCCGTTTTCCCCCCTCACCATGGCGTGCAGGGTCTCGGGAGCGCCCTTGACGGCCGCCAGGTATCGGATTTCTCCGGAGGCGTTTTCCAGGGACGCCAGCACCGCCATCCTCTTCAGGGCACTGGAGAAATGAAAGCGCTGGTGAATTCTCATTCCCGGAGTTTTTAGACTCCTCGGGAAAACTTTCTCATCTGGAAACAAAGGAAATCAGAAATCCTGAAAGGGGTGGCTGGGAGGGAAAAGGGGGGATTGGGAATGGGGTGGGGGGGAAAAGAGGGAATTTGGGGTGGTTTGAGTGGAATCCGGTGGAATTCTGAGGGATTTGGGGGAATCTGGTGGGAATTTGATGGAATTCTGGATAATTTAGGTGGATTTCAAGGGGATTTTGGTGAGGATTTTGTGGGATTTTTTTGGCGGGGATTTGAGAGATCTTTGTGGAAGGGTTTTGTGGGACCCTTGCGACGATTTTTGCGAAGATTTTGTGTTTTTTTTTTTTTTTGTGGGGACTAGGACAGATTCCTGTGGCAATTTTGTGGGATTTTCTGCGGGTATTCTGTGGAGTTTTTTGTGGGAATTTTGCGGTTTTTTTCTGTGGAGTTTTTTGCAGGGATTTTGTGAAATTCATTGGGAGGACTCTTTTGCAGCAACCCGCAACCATTTTTTCTGGAGCTTTTTTGAGCTTTTCCCACCCGAAATGCCTCAGAATTCCAGGAGAAGTGTGGATTTGGGATTTACCTCTGGTCAGGGTCCAGTCCACGGCCGTCAGCATGGCTTTCTCCAGAGGGTCCCCCACGATGCTCCCGTCCTCCAGCTGCACCAGGGAGTGGCAGCAGGCGATGGCCCGGTGAGTTTCCAGGGGGGATTTCTGACACTGGCAGCACCTCCTTGCCTTCCCTGAGGGAAAATTTGGGATTCTGGAATCATCCCCCAGGGTTTTTGTCAAGGGGATTGGTGGGGAATTGAGGCAGAAGGAAAACTGGGTGAAACGCTCAAAATCCCATAAAAAAACTCCACAAAATGTGCTGCAAAATCCCATAAAAATCCCACCAAAAAATCACAAAAAAAACCCCACAAAAAGCAAAAAAAAATCCCCCTAAAAATACACAAAATTTCCACAAGATCCAGCCACAAAATCCCACAAAATCCCCATAAAAAAATCTCAAAAATCCCACAAAATCTATGCACAAAATCCTCACAAAATAGCCCAAAAAGGTGACAAAAAGATCACGCTAAACCCTCACACAATCCTCAAGAAGTTCCAACAAAAAACGCCACCAAAAATCCTTGTGAAATCCCAAAAAATCTTTACACAAAATCCCAGGATTTTAACAGATCTGTGGGATTTTTTGTGGAAATTTTGAGAGATTTTTTGGGAGGCTTTCATGGGAATTTTGTGAGGGGTTTTTGGGGGGATATTTTGTTGGGATTTTTGTGATGATTTCTTGGGAGTTTTGGAAGATTCTGTGGAATTTTGTGAGAATTTTCTGGGCTTTTTTTTGGATCTTTTTTGGGAAGCTCTTTTAGACTGATTTTGGTGGAAATCCTTTTTTAATTTCTCTCTAAGATTTTGCTAAGACCCCGTGAGATTTTTTTGGAATTTTTTTGGGGGGAATTTTGAATTTCCAGCCCATTCCCCACCCCTCCCAGTATTCCCCAGCATTCCCGCCGAGAATTTCGCAGGGGGAATTTGGGGCTCAGGACCCACCTGAGCCCGGCCACCCCTCGCACCACCAGGTGGTCGCTGGTCAAGGTCCCGGTTTTGTCGAAGCAGCAAACCTGGACCTTCCCTGCGAAGGGGATCCGGAATGGCTCCGTGCAGTAAACATCTGGGAAAGGGGGAAAAACGGGAATGTTGGGAGGAAAAACAGGGATTTGGGGGAAAATGGGATTCTAGGGGAGAAATGGGAATGCTGAGGGGAAATTGGGGATTCTGGGGGGAACTGGGGATCCTGGGGGGAAATGTTTTAAAAAAATCCCCAAAAATCCCCACGGCAACCCACTCCCTCCACCCCTGCTGCCAACCCAGCTCCATCCCCGCTCCCTTCCCAGCTCCCAGGGCCGCTCCCAGCATTCCCAGCATTCCCAAAGCTCCCCGGGAAGGCTCACAGAGCTTGGCCAGGGCGATCAGGGAGGTGTTGACGGCCAGGGAGAGCTCGATGGGCAGCTCGGGGGGCACCACAGACGTCAGGATCAGAGCACACTCCAGGAACAGCCGATACTGGTTCCGACGGGGTCCTTGGTGCCTTGGGAACCACAAGAAAACGGGATCACAATGGGAAAAAACGGATCACAATGAGAAAAACGGGATCACAATGGGGAAAAATGGGATCGGAAAGGGAGAAAATGGGATGAAAATGGGATTAGGGGAAAAAACGGAATAAAAATGGAGTCTGGATCAGGGAACATCATTCGGGGATCCCTCGCCCAAGCCCTGGAATTCCCAGAATTCCTACCCTGGATCCAGACGTAGGCGGCGGCGGCGATGGCGAAGACGAGGAGGAAGAGAATGAAGATGAAGGTCTCCAGGTTGTTGGCTGTGACCCTCTTCACCCCAAACAGGATTGTCCGGAGCAGCTTTCCCTGCAAAACCAGCTTTGGTCAGGAATCCCATGGAAATTCCTTCAAAATTCTGTGGGATTCTGTCCAAAGGAGCACAGAATGGGAACTCCGACTCTGGGAAAAGCCTGGAATTCCATTAGAGCTTGGGAATTCCTCCCATTCCCAAGTTTCTCCTTTTCCCAATCCTTAATTCCTCCCTCCTCTCGAGCCCCATTCCCTGGAATTCCTAGGAATTCCCAGGAATTCCTGGCTCACCTGGGAGGTGTTGAAGCCGGTGCGGAGGGCGTAGGCCAGGCACCCGTTATCCACAGCTGGAGAGGGAAAAAATCCCAGGGAATTCCCAGGAAATCCCAGGGAATCCCCCAGCACATCCACTCTGGAAACTCTCACAAATTCCTGAGAAAACTCCCAAAGAAATCCCAGGGAATTTCAGGCTGAATTCCCAGGAATTTTGGGCAGGAATGTGGGAATTGCTCCCTGAGGGAGGACAGCCCCTGTGGGGCATTTCCAGGGAATTGGGGGGTGGGAATTGGGGCTGGGAATTCCCAGGAATTCTGGGCAGAAATCAGGGAATTGCTCCCTTTGGAGGACGGTCCCTGGTTTCTAGGGTGGGAATCCCGTGGAGGGTGGGAATGCTGCCTGAGGAGAATGATCCCTGTGGGACGTTTCCAGGGTGGGAGTTGCGGGTGCGAATCCCGGATGGAATTCAGGGGGTGGGAAGAATTGGGGATGGGAATTCCAGGGGCTGGGAACGTCCAGGCTCACGTTTGAGGCCAGCCGAGGCGCGCGGCGGCGGCAGGTGCTGGATGACGCGCGTGCCCCCGAACAGGACGTGCAGCCGCCCGTCCCGCGCCCATGTCCAGCACGCGCTCGGGGCTCAGCCCCTCCACCGGCTCCTGCGGGGACAGAGGGACAGGGAATTCCACGTGGGAATGGGGCAGGGATCCAGGGAATTCTGGATGGGAACGGGGCAGGGATCCCGGGAATGGGGACATGGGGACAGGGACACAGAGAATGGGGAGGACAGGAACCCCAGGATCCCCATGAGGAAGCACAGCGACCCCTGGTTGGAATCCACGGAATTCCGGCTGGGAACAGGGACATGGATCCAGGCAATTCCAGCCAGGAACAGGGACATGGATCCAGGCAATTCCAGCAGGAACGTGGACATGGATCCAGGCAATTCCAGCCAGGAACACACCCCAGTTCCCGCCTTTCCCCATTTCTTTCCCGCTTCTTTCCCCACCTTCATCTGCGGCACGGACTCCCCGGTCAGCATGGCCTCGTCCACGACGCAGCGGCCCCGCAGCAGGAGGAGGTCACAGGGCACCAAATTCTCTGGGGGGAGCGGCCTGAGGGCAGAAATTCCCACAATTCCCAAAATTCCCAAGCCAAACTCATCAGTTTTTCCATTTTTCCCACTCCAAAACCCACGATTTTCCCGTTTCCCGCCCCCACTTGTCCAGCCCCAGATCTGTAGGAAAAGGGTTTGGAGAAGAGAAAATTTGGAGAAAAAAAAGCCCCTGGAATTCCTGAAATTTTAGGAATTCAGGGAGCTAAAATGTTTGATGGCAGGATGGTGGAAAATCAGGGAATTCCAGGAAAAAAGGGGAAAATCCCACAAGTAAAACCTCAAAGTTATCCCAGTCCAACCCAGAATTCCTGCAAATACCAGCAAAATTCAAGGGGATTTCCCTGAAACTGAGAATTGAAATCCTCAAAATTCAATTTCATTCCAACAAAAACGAGGGAAGGAGTTCCAATTTCAAAGGACTTTTCCATGAAAATCCGCATTTTAAGGGTGTTTCCCATAAAAAATCCCATTTTCCATAATGCTTTCTCTTTAATTCCCCTTTTAAAGATGCTCCCCATGACAATTCCATTTCTGGGGTGTTTTTCCACGGGAATTCCTGTTTTTACCGATGGAGACGATGTCCCCCGCGATGATCTCGTCACTGGAAATCGGGCGCCACTTCCTGTTCCTGTAGACCTGGAATTCCCAAAAAAAAAATCCCAATTTTTGGGATGGAATCGATGGGAAATCCACAGGAAAAAGGACACAAAGTGGGAAAAAAAAATCCCCCAAATATCCTAAGATCCCCCAAAAATTCCCATTTTTGGCCAATATCAGCAGGAAAACAGGAAAAGTCACCAATAAACTCAAAAATCTCAATTTTGGGACAAAAAAATCTGTGGAAAAACCAAGGGAAACAGGAA
>JBBFKN010000218.1:0-74007 GCA_039654755.1 Calcarius lapponicus
TCTACCTTAAGGAATGCCTTAACAAGGATTTGACAAGGATTGTTTCTCTTAGTTGATTACTAAGTGTAGGGGATTTTATATAGTTGTACCTCCTTTTTTAAAAATTTTTTTTTTTTTTTAATTTTTTTCTTGCTTTTTATCAAAGAGATAATAGATATATAAAATAGAATATAAATTATAACAAGAGCAATTGCTAATTTAAAAGACAAATTAGGATAAAAAAAGACAAATTAAAGACAAAAGTGAATGGAAAAAATATAGAACACTTTGTTTTACATGATCAATAAATGAAAAAATTTTGATTGGATATAGAGGTTAAAAACAAAAAGGTGTATCTATAGTATGTTTGGCTAAAAAAAAGGACAGTAACTTATTTTTAATAACTGACTTTCACTCGGTTGTGCCAGTAGCTTCATCTCAATTCAGGATTTTTCATTTATCTCAGGGCCAAGGCTACCATCTATTTCAAAGGTAATGATTGGTAATTGACCCTACTTTTCTCTTCCCCTTTTTCCATGAGTTCTGTCTTTGGCTTGATCTATCATATTGAACTCACCATCAATCTGGGTCTACTGTCATTGGGACAGACAGCCCTCCACAAAGAAATTTTGTGAGAGACCAAAAAAGTGGATGGAGCAGGTGAACTAGAGACAGAGAAGAAAGATGAACTGGGCAAGACATTATTCTGAGGAGATAAAAAATCTGTAGCACTCAACTACCAGGGCACCTAAGATGAACATTTTTCATTCATTTATTTTGATTCACTGACAGGAAACAGAGAATTCAGACATGTTCTAAAATAATGGTAAAGATTGACGTACCAAGCCTGATGGACAAGGCTGACAAGACAAGCAAGACTGCTTTCGTTTATTAACCGATAGAGTCTTGAGCCAAGTGATCATTCGCTAACTAGCAGAATGTCTTGCTCATCTCTTATATCTGAAGAGGAAGCAGCAAGCTGACTGGCAACAGGGCTTTCATACAGCTACACAGCAACCTTTGCCAACAAAAATCCCAAATCAGGCTTGCCTAATCAGCATGAAACTTGCCCTACTCCCAGTCTATTCAGGCTGATGCCTGAGGCTCTGCAGTCCTACTCAAATCTGATTGAGGCCCAGGTTCCTGAAAAAGTGGCTCCCAGGAGATGGTCATGTAAAGCACGAAAGACTTTTCAGCAGTCCTCTCACATTGCTTTTCACTTCCACATGAATCTAACCAGTACTGCTTATTACAAAAAACTTCTAAGCCATCAAAGTCCCAAACTTTTCTGGAAATTCTCTTGAAACACTTTACATTTATAGGGGTCAACAAGAACTAACAAAAAAGCACAACAAAACCAAAACCAACCAAACCAAAACAAAATCCCCAAACTTCCCTAATCAAATTTTTCAGGCTGTAATTATACCAAGAAACTCAATAAAAAATACACCTGACTGTGCCACTGAAACTAATCTACCTCTGAACAGGTCCCAGAGATCTTTGACCCAGTACCCGATTCTGGAGTAATGCCTGATTTCATTCCTCCTTTTTTATAGGCTTTAAATTTTAATTGATAATTTCCTGAGAGCACTATACCTTTTCAATTTCAGAGAAGTCAAAGTAGGGTTGTTAATGTAATTTCTTTGAAAAAATGGGGAAAAATATTAAAATTACTATTGAGAAGATTAGGGGGTTTTACATTCCTGGCTATGACACCTGTCTATCGGTTTATATCGGCTCAGCTGTATACTGGAGGCACATAAGTTACATCTCATGGGAATGGAATCACAGCAATTTTCTTTAAGAGTTATCTATCAATGATACAATTATTAACTATGTAAATATATTTTTTGAATATTATTCATATCCACACAGTCTCACATCTAACTATGTATTTTTCCTTATTTGTTATCTTTATTTTATATGGAATATTAATCATTATTTTAAAGTGCATTTTCCATAAAATGGATTTTCACTCCACTTTTCCCCAAATAGATCCTAATGTGACATGAAGGAAAATAATTGAAAAGAACTTCACCCACACATTATTCTGTTTCATTATAAAGATTAACATATTGTCATTACATTTTACTAGAATAACAGCCTTTCCCATCTATGGTGTTTTCAGGGTTAAGAAAAAAATCTCCCTCAAACTTAATAAAACCCAAGACTTTGCCATAATTAGCAAAAAAAAACTTGTCCATTGCACAAAAGCACAATGATCTGTGAGAGTTAGATTCGGTAAGAATCCCACTATAATTATTACTTGCACATACAAAAACTTCAAATGAAAAATATTCACAATGGCTTGCATCTCCCCAGACAAACCATGGACCAAGTGTTCAGGACTACAGTGTGGATTACAGAGATTTTGAGACTTGAATTTTGCCTTTCATTAACCCTAAACAACAACACAGAGGCCATAAATTTTAATAAAATTGTGCTTAGTTTCTCCTTCAGTTTAGTGAGATTTAATTAATTCCTGAAGTCACTTTATCTCTAAAAGCTTTCAGCTTAAGTAGAATTTGGACAAAAAAAAAAAAGTTAAAATAAATCATTGGAGACACTTCAGCTTTAAGCTTTCATTTTCATGACAATTTGCAAATGTACATGTATCAAATATGTCCAAAAAGTAGTTAAATACCTAAGCTTACAAAGATTTCTAATCTGACTTTCCACACAAGAGGAAAATCCACAGATTTCCCTCCCAAATGTTTCAAATTAGTGTTCCAAAATATAACCAGCTGAAGAAGGGTAGTTTGCATAACTTATCCAAACAATTTATTGAATCAGAATCTGGGCTTGTAAATTTTGCTTTTTATTTCCTAGAAGCAAAGTATATTTTAGGATTAAAGAGGGAAAAGGAAACATAGTTTTCATTGAACATATATCACAATTCAAATAAATTATTTACAAACAATCTGGATACAGTAAAGAACCTCCAAGATTTCTAGCAGACTTAATTAAAAGTCTATTGCAAAAATGATGCCATTTACCCCCTCAAGCATAGGCATAATGCTCCCAAGAACTTAATCCAGAGCCATAAAAAGCTTATGGAGAGATCAGACATTTTAATGACTCTCTTCATTACCTCTGAACAGTAATCTAAATAAGACAGATATCTGTATAGATCAAATGACCCACCAGTACCCAAATTTACTCTCTTCTGGTGGACTAAGATCCTGGAATGGTTCTTTTCATTCCACTATAAATATTGAATTTAAAGCATAAATTAATTTTTGATTAGAATTCTAGACCAGCTTAATTATCTCACAAATAGAAAGTAGGAATAAAAAAAATGTCACAAGGCTTCCACAATAAATTAACTCTGTATAGCATCAGAATCATAGGGTCATAACTTTTTTATCTGTACTTTCAAGTATATGCTCAATTATTTTTTAATGCTGTTACACCTTAAAGAGAATATAGCTCAGACCAATAGAGTGGATTAAACCCTTTTATTTCTTTCTTGTGTACTGTTTAGGAAACTGAGCTGAATTATAGACCAAAGTAACTAATGATTAAGTACCTCCACTTCGGGTGACTAGCTTGAATCATCCTTTTTATAGCCATGATTCCAAATTTCCAAAACTAACATTTTTATCAAGGACATTTGCTTCAAGAAATATAAGATGATGACCACAATATTGAGATCTGAAATAATTCCTACCATAGGTTTTTATTTTCCTGTTTTGTAGAGACAGTTTTGTTTGCTAGATATTGGCAATAATGAGACCTGAACAAGAATATCTGAAGGCAATGATTTTTGAAAAGGTGACTCCTGAGATCAAGATCTGGAGTGGCAGAGATTTGCAGATAATGTGGGATCTAATGCATCGATACACGGTGTCAAATAACCTCATGAAATAGTTAAGCTGGTGGTCACTGGTGATAAATAACCAGTATGGACCTGCATACTTAGAGATCAATTCATGCACTGAGGCACAGTTGTCTGAAACAACATAGAAGAAGCGTGAGAAAGAGAGCAATCAGGATACAGTATATAAAAGTCAGACAGGATGTTTCTAACAGAGTCTGTAAAGTAAATCACCTAGATTTGCTCTTTGGGAGAGGAAGGTATCCTTCCATGCTCCCAGGCCCCGAATGGGTACTAGCATGGTACCAGGGTGCTTTGATCCACTGCTTCATCGATTTCCTTCCAGCCAGGGAAACCAGCAGCACTAAAAGAGGTTCTAAAGGAGGTTTGACACCCCTGTGTGGTATTGTCATAATAGAGGGTTTTAGTGTCTTGATTAGATTGCAATAATCAAGCTGGAGGCTGCTCACTATGTACCCTTAAGCACTGATCACATTATTCATTTATTCCTCCCTCCTGTTTCTTGACCTATCTCTTAACTGTCTTTTCTTCACCTAAGCCTTCTCCTAAATAAACAAAACTTTTTTTCTCCAACTGATCCCCACTTTTGCTGCATCTGTTGTTGCTCTCTGGTACTGAGTGTTTCTTACCTAAGTGGATCTCAGCCTTATACGGTGCTGTCCAACCCTCACAAGACTCTTTTCCAAAAGCCAGCTCTTCAAGTACTTTGAAGTTTCTCCTGTCCGTTTATATGTGTCCTGTCTACTGGTTTCCACATGTCACATCCACATCCTGTCAGTTAGCTTACTGTGAGCCAGGGCTTTGACAGGGATCCAGTCATTCACTCACAGCTGTATATCAGCTCAGTTTCCCATCTTCCATTTATTTGTACTCATGATGATGGACAGAAAAAGGAGAGGACCTCCATTCAATTCTGAGTCCAGCCTGATCTCTGTTCAGCTGATTACACCTCCTCTACCTCACAGGAGGTACAGTGAGCACAGAAACTACCCTTTTAAATTTTGTGTTTCCTTTTCAGAGTTCAACTCCAAGGCAAAAAATCTGCCCTTTGAATTAAGCCTTTGCCTGTCACTGCTATTAAATAAGGAAAAAATATGCTAAAAGTGAATTAAACCTAAGATGAACCACCTAAACCAATTGTTTGTCAGGACTCCTACAGTACAAAAATTTAATTACCTTGCAAGGTTGGTTATGATAGAAATAGGATTTGGAAGGGAAGAAAAAAAGGGCAGCAAAGTAGCAGAAACAGATCCAAAGCTTTAATATAATAGACGAAAAAGAAAGCAATTAAAACAATGGAAGGAGGTGCTATTTTGCTAAGAGGCTTATAGGGAAAATGTAAAAGAGGTATCAAAGACAAGAGGTAAATAGCATGAGATGGATACGTATTGCTGAGATTGGCTTGTTTACCGGCTGGATGTCTGATTACCACCCCAGAGAATCCTTTTGCTTTTGTGTTCCTAAGCTGCATAAACAGGAAAGTGGTAAGAAACAAACCAAAAAGCGTGATAAAAAGATTTCAGCAACCCTTTTTCATCAACTGTATTAGAAGAAATAATTCTTGAGCAGATTCTCATAGGGCAGCAACTATAACTGACCTTGCACTTTCCCCAACAGGGTGAAGACAGGGAGGAAGAGGAAGGAAGGAAGGAAGGAGGAAGGAAGGAAGGAAGGAAGGAAGGATGGAAGGAAGGAAGGAAGGGAAGGAAGGAAGGAAGGAAGGAAGGAGGATGGAAGGAAGGAAGGAAGGAAGGAAGGAAGGAAGGAAGGAAGGAAGTGGCGGAAAGGAAGGAAGGAAGTGGCGGAAGGAAGGAAGGAAGTGCGGGAAGGAAGGAAGTGGCCGAGAAGGAAGGAAGGAAGGAAGGAAGGAAGGAAGGAAGGAAGGAAGGAAGGAAGGAAGGAAGGAAGGAAGGAAGGAAGAGAAGGAAGGAAGGAAGGAAGGAAGGAGGAAGGAAGGGAGGAAGGAAGGAGATGAAGGAAGGGAAGGAAGGAAGGAAGGAAGGAGAGGAAGAGAAGGAAGGAAGGAAGTGGCGGAAGAAGGAGTGGCGGAAGGAAGTGGCGGAAGGAAGTGGCGGAAGGAAGGAAGTGGCGGAAGGAAGGATGTGGCTGGAAGGAAGAAGTGGCGGAAGGAAGGAAGTGGCGGAATGGAAGGAAGGAAGGAAGGAAGGACAGGAAGGAAGGAAGGAAAGGAAGGAAGGAAGGAAGGAAGGAAGGAAGGAAGGAGGAAGGAAGGAAGGGAAGGAAGAAGGAAGGAAGGAAGGAAGGAAGGAAGGAAGGAAGGAAGGAAGGAAGGAGGAAGGAAAGTGGCGAGAAGGAAGTGGCGGATGGAAGGAAGTGGCGGAAGGAGAGTGGCGGAAGGAAGGAAGTGGCGGAAGGAAGGAAGTGGCGGAAGGAAGGAAGTGGCGGAAGGAAGGAAGGAAGTGGGGAAGGAAGAAGGAAGGAAGGAAGGAAGGAAGGAAGGAAGGGAAGGAAGGAAGAAGGAAGAAGTGGCGGAAGGAAGGAAGGAAGGAAGGAAGTGGCGGAGAAGAAGGAAGGAAGGAAGAAGGAAGGAAGGAAGGAAGGAAGGAAGGAAGGAAGGAAGGAAGGAAGGAAGGAAGGAAGAAGGAAGGAAGGAAGGAAGGAAGGAAAGGAAGGAAGGAAGGAAGGAAGGAAGGAAGAAGGAAGGAAATCCCGAAGGAAGGAAGGAAGGAAGGAAGGAAAAATCTCTAGAAGAAAATAGTAAAAAATTTACAAATGTCAACTGGAGAGAAATTTGTTTCTTTCAAAATGTTACTTCCCTGTATCTGCCATATAATCCCTGGATTTCTCTGGTTTTGCAGGCTGTAGACTAAGAAAGAGAGGAGAAAAAAAATATAAATCTTTACATTTTGTCTGATCACTTCCTCTGGAAGACAAATATGCAAAATAATAAAATTTAATGACATCTGCTGGTATGCTGGAGGAACTGAGCAACTAGCATGATGATGTGCTATTTGCATGTCCAAAGCAGGGAGATAATTTTTGCCATTAATAATGCACTTGCATATGCAATTACAGACTTGAAGGGCTATGTAGGTGCAGGACATAGCAATCATAGGGCTGATGCTTTTGTCTATGACAAAATCTGGTATTCATTGGAATAACATTACAACACAAATTCAATATGCAGTAGGTTAAACATCATAGCGCAAATCTTCAATATTCTTAGGCATTACAACAGCACCTAGGTATTATGGTGATTTGCATTTTGTGTGTCCAAAACAGATTAAATACTCTGTTCAATGTGTCAAGTCAGTTTGCAATGCAAAACAGATGTATATTTGCTTTGGCTTCTGCAACCAATATTTAAAATAGAAACTGGGAAGCTGATGCAGAGAAATACAATTTTAACATTCAGTTTCATTTTACTGCTTTGTCCCTACTTAAGCCTTCATTTCAGCAGTAATGAATGCACACAGTGTTGGTTTTAGTATCTCTTTTCTTTAGCATAAAATTAAAATGTGCTCCTGTTGGAGCAGAACAAATATAAATTAAAAAAATTAGGAAACAAAGAGTCCTTTGCATCTCACATCTCTAAATCCATAACACTCTATTAGAAGCCTCATTTACTTTAATACAAGGTGTTCTGTGGAATTAGATATTTCACTGTTAGAAATCACATGAATCTTGAGAAAAGCAGTTATAATACATAATGACTAAATGCTAGATCACAGTTTTGTGTCAAGATTTGTAAAACAAATTAAGATGAACAAGTGTTTTAGATTAATTCTCAAATCACTTCAAATTGACCACTACTGTCCCTTGGTGTTTCAAATCCAATTTTACCATACGCAAATGTTGTTGAGTTAAAAAAAGGGCAAATTAAAAAAAAAAACCCAACTCCACAAAACCTTTCATTGTCAAGGCACATTTTTGATCTTCTGTGTTCTCCAGCTTGATTTTAATGCAAGTCCTGTTTCTATTAAATTCAACATATAAAATATTTTTCTTAATTTCAGGTGATTTTATTTTCTAAAATGTAATATTTATAAATGCTGCCCAGAACTTTTCTGTGAAAGACAAGAAGTTGCAGTAGTTACAGTAGTTGTAGTTTTTTTCCAATCATACAATATTAAGAATCCAGGAAGTTATTTCCTTGAGGGTTTTTTCCCCTATTTGTACTGAACCAATATCTGCAGGGTCACTTCTGACTACAGTATTAAACAAGAACATAAAGATATTAAACCCACAAATTTTGGTCAAGAACATATATTTACAGATGCTCTGAAGCCTCTGAGATTTTTTCAAACATTCGATGTTGAAAATTTAGGCATCAAATTTTTTTGGTCTTAATTCAGTCAGTTCTTTCCAAGAAGGATTCTGGCAGAAAATTGGTATCTTCCTTATCATTCAAGAAAACTTGTTCTTTACTTCTAACCAAAAGTAAAAAGTTCTGATTTCCTTCTTCCCATCAAAACAAACTGGATGTAAATTAGAAGAAAAAATAAATGCACTATTCTATCTAGATAGAATATAGTAATAGTTTACTAAACTAGCAAACACTGCAAGATTTTTGGAGTACAAGAAGCTGAAAATTTGCTGAAGGAATATAGTCATTCTAATGGGTAAGTTTGTTAGTTAGTTGTTAGTTTGTTTGTGGTTTGGTTTATTTTGGGTGGTTTGTTTGTTTTGCTTTACTGTTTGTTTTATTTTTAAAGATTTTTTGTTGGTTGTTTTTATCCTAGACTGTAAAAGGAAGTTTATAAACCAACCTTCTACTGCTGTACATCCTTCAATACAGACTTACAATGTAAAGCAACACAGTTCAAGTATCTCTTGGCTACTTTAGAAAAGAGGGTGTACATAAGTGAACTCCAACAGCCACCAGTAAGCTTTGAAAAAGCTACAGGTCAATAGGAACTGCAGGTTTCCAGGTCTGTCCCTAGAAACTTCAGGAATGAATGTAAAGAAGCATTGAATCCAAAGCAAGCAGTGTGAATCAACAGGCTGGAGCTGCTCTGGTACCTGCAGGTGATGTTAGCATCCTATGGTAACAACCAAGCAGGGAAAACCAGGCTGCAAAGGACAGGGGAAAGTTCTTGAAAGACAAGGAAGAGGAATATGCAAAAGATTAATAAATTTAATGACATTTGCAGGTATGCTGAACAAAACTGAGCAATGGGCAAGAAATGGAAGACTTTAAGTCAATGGCTGGTTCAGTATATGGCCAAACTGACAAAATTATTATTACCACTTTATAATTTATGTAAAAAGGAATTGATGATTTCTCCATTAAGCTTCATTTCTAGTGTAGCCAAAGTGATGCTGTATTAGAAAGGAAGGTGTTATGCTAAACTGTGGATTCATATCACTTTGTGACTAGGATGAAAGAACATTCACTGAGGAGCACTTATGACTGAACATTAAGAGCTTTTCAGAGCTCTAGGAGTACAATGCACATTTTTCACTAAATGTTAATGGGATTTGGGAACCCAACTACATTAGTGACCTCTGAAAATCCCTATCAAAACGACTGAATCACAAACAAAAAATAGAGTTTCTCATAAATCCCACTATTGTGCAAATAGACTGGAGGGCAGCCAGTATTGCAGCCATCTTAAATGATGTGTTAGGCGTGAATGTAAAAATTATAGATCAGTGAACATGACTTTAGTATTAGGTAAATTAGCTGAAAACACATTTAAAGAGACTTGTAAAACACACAAATGGGCATAATACAATAGAAATCAGCAAACCTTCTGTAAATGGGAGTCATGATTCTTAAGCCTCATTTTAGTCAAAAGAATTGAAACACTAATGGAAAAGGAATTCTTAAATGTAATTTAGTTGAATTTCTGAAATGCCTTCTGGGAAAGATCTGGCCCAAAGATGTTAGTAGGAGGAGAAGGTTGTCCTAGGGAACAGTGTAATGTTAGTGTAATGTGTAGTAAGTGCGCTGATATGAAAGGATATTTTTGAAAAACACAGTGTCTATTAAAATTAAATATTTTCAAATCTAATGAGAGTAATAGAAATCAATAATGGAAACAATATTATTCTCCTACATAGGGAGGTGATGAGTCCTTACTTTATGATTGGTTTTGGTCAACCAGCTTTAAAATTGTATAAAGGTCTGAAATACAGAAAAATGCAAACTGAATAACAAGCCTCATGATTGTCACTATTTTTATCATGCTGTAATATAAATTATAAAAGGCAATTACTTTAAAACTGAAAAGAAAATAAATAATTATTGGTAGTAAAAGAGTGATTGCACTGTATTTTTGGCTAATTTTGCCAATTTTGGTGCTAGCAAATTGCTTGAGAATATTCAATGTCACTGAGACCAGTACTTGCCAAGCATCTGATAAACTTTCAGACTTAAAAAAAAAAACCTCAAAAACTTTTCTATTGAATATTCTCTGTTAAAAAAAAAAAAAAAGGTAATCATTTCAGAGTTCTGGTTTTATAGACCACAAAACTTTCAAGGACTTTTCTAAAATTTTATAGTGTAGATAGCCAAGTTTCAGTTCCTAGAAATGTCCTTTAACACTTCTTAGCTGACTAATATAGAAATCGCCATTATGGCTAGGTTCCAGGTTCATTATTAGAAAAAAAATCAAAATTAACAGATAAATATGTAAGTAAAATCAACCAGAATTAATTATTTGATTTTTCTACTTCCCTTTGTAATTTTTCAATACTTCAAGCAAAAGTGAAATTGTTAAAATATTGCTACCAAGTCAAAACAAAACACCAAGCTTGAATTTTCCTAGAACTGCTGTAAATTAATACACAATACTTTCATTCATGACAAGGCAAGATTTACACATACAGTAAAAATTTCATTTACCTCTATGCCAGTCAGAAAACAACTGTAAGTCTACCAGCCACCTCTCATCAAATACAGTGGCTCATTCCTTACGTGTATTTAGAAACAAGCTTGCCCTTTACAAATAGCCCCCGAACTGCAGCTCTTTGTAGCTGTGCTGCTTCAGAAATGGCACAGTCACTTGAAAATTAAATTTGCCTAGGCCTAATTCTGAGTCCAGGCTGGCCCTTTGAAGTACAATGTCAAAATGCTTTTGGAAATCCGCGTGTAGCTGGAATGCATGGAGTTTACAAGTTTTGTAATGAAGCACAGTTCTGAAACAGAAATTCCAGTTAAAATAAACCATAATTCTTTTCCTTTAGGGAGACAGAATAACTGTTACGCAACTTGAGTGCATCCACATCTGGATCTGACAGTTTGCAGCTAAATCTCTAGGATTATTATAGTTGTCATGATACAGGACTAATTCTCAGTCCCTGGTGTAGCTGTAGTGACACAGAACTCCGTTTAGTTGCCTGAAGATTGCTTACCAAAGGCCTTATTGCGACTAAGGCATTTCACAGGGGAAGCAGATAGGACAGTGAAGTGAGCAGAGACCTGCAGTCTTCAGAAGCAAGGAGCATACTCCATTAAATTTCATCTGGCACTAGATGGAATAAACAAGACTGCGTCTACTCTTTTGAATGGAGTCCTAGAAAGCAGCACATAAGCAGCAGGACTGTGACTACAATCACTCGCAGTACACTTTCTTAGCAGATTAAATGCACTTACACAAATGATATTAAAGGCTTTTATGAATTGGACCCTGCGCTTTCAAAACTAGCGCTTTTTTCCATTTACAGAACCCATTCATTTAATGTCAAGAGATAAGGACATACATGACATTTCATAATTTAGCATCTTTGTTTTCTTGAGTGAATTATTGGGAAAAAAATACTTTCACATTTTATTTTGCCCACAAATTTTCTGAGCACAGTATGCCATACAAAGCTAAGTTCCTTTTGTCATTGAAAAAACACTATCATATTGAATGCCAAAATCTTTCTAATCATATCTTCCTTCCAACAGAATAACTTTTAATTGACTTAGATATAATGATATATGAGCTTACAGATGTAAAATATCCCATCTGTCAGCTTCTTTCTTTTCTTCCCCTAATGTTGAAACCTGTGAGGTCAGAAACCCCCACAAGTCTGGCTAGCAAATTGTTTAAGTGTCAACAGAGTGATTTCTGTGAAGGTGCTATTCTATCCTTGTACTTAAATCCCACATCTGTAACATTTTTATTATTCCTGTCTCTAAATGTCTGATTTTCAGTACATTTGATGAGTACATCTTGTAATTAGACTAGGAAAAATAGGGCCCTTTATTTTTAGATTGTATGTCAACACACTCTGAAGTCCTACAGCCTTTCTGTCCTTCAAAACACAAAATATTCCCACTGGTGGTTGTGAGAATATCTTCAGCTCCCTGATCCTTTTGTGCAGAGAAACTTGTAATTTGGGTTAGCTACATGACTACTAATACATGTGGAGATATCAGCATATGAAAGACATAGTATTAACACCCCTATTAATTTATGATTTATCAATAAACATTCAGATAGTCCCATACCTTTCCAAAAAAACTCTTATTGCATGTGCAGACTTTCATGACACTTGTACTTGCAATGTTTGTTTGCATGCTTTTATGAGAAAATTCTTCTTCAATTACTGTAGACCACTTGGATAGTGCTTCATGGGGATTTTGAAATAGTTGTTAAGTTGGGTATATAAGGAATTTGGGCTCTTTCAGCATAGAATTCAGGTTTGCATTTCATCAATATAAAGTTTAGGGGAGCTGGACTCAAAGGGGAAATTTATACATTTTAACTTCCATTCAATAATATTTGAAGTGTTTGTAAGGAAGACAGAGATACTTGCTCAGTCTTACATAACCAGAAATTATATTGCAATACAATAACTAAATTTTGAGGGCTGATGATTCGCTTGAACTTTAAGACTTTATCTGTGTTAACTGCTTGACAGCTCACTGTTACTTATTTGTGCTCAGGTACACGGCAGTTAGAGATAAATTAGAGACCCACTTCCTAGTAAGTCTGGAACTTTTCTGTACAAGCTTAGTATTTTGTCTAGTAAAAGATTTAAATCAGATTTATGTCCTTCCTGGCGCCCAATTCCATTATTCCTTGTGCTTCACAGCTTCTTAATTATGAAGTTTTCCCTGGTCATTCACTATTTCTACTTTGCTATTTTTCTAAGCTTTCCCAAATAGCTATTTTTGTTCTTGGAAGCTGGAGGACAGATGAAGTTACTGTAAGTTATGGCACTAGTAAAACCAGGTAAGATTCAGCTGGGGTGTGTGTGATTGATTGAATGATTTGGTTTAGACATGTGCTAGTGAGATACATTATTGCAGTGGGCCCCTTAAATAGATTTACTGTATCTCCACTGAAGACATTGAAGTCAGATGAATCCCAAGCAAAGTGTATGCATTGTACCACATCAGCATATTTCTCATCAATATATAGGCAGCAGTACCTTACAGTATATCAAATACTTTTTTGTGTGTGGCATATTGTACTGAGTTTATAATCCTTTATAAAATACATTCTTTGTGCTTGTTAAACATACTATGGGCTTTTTCACAGAAGGTACTTTATTCCTAATTTGCTTTCTGTATAAAGTAAGTATAATTCACATTTTTCCTCCTGGGCCATTGGAAGTTCTGTGAAAGAAGATTGTACCTTTCCTTTGTAACAAAACTGTAGTAAAAGAAAGTAAAAAATAAATGCACATTCCATTGCATTTCTGAACTTTCACTTAAGCTGTCCATCCAAACCTAATGTCATTCATGGAGATAATCCAGCATAAATTTCATGCCATTGTTGTACCAGTATTGTTTCTCTTCTAGGGAGTTACTGACATCTGGAAGTTGCTATGGAATTTTCTTCTCAAACTGGATAAGTATACGTGATGGAGAAAATATTAAAAAAGCTAATATGCTTACCTTCTAGCAGAGGCCATCTCAGAATGAAAAAGTAAATTATTTAAGTCCATTGTGTCAAATAATTGGAAGCAAAATGTACTTAGAACTTTCTGTTTGCATTTGGTCTGACATTTTGGGAATTAAAGACATCCCTAAAGCATCATCAAAATGGATATATACAAACTTAATGATTGCTAAAAGGATGATATTCAGGACCTGGAAAAATATAAAAGATTTATCTGTGGTAAGATTTTTGGCAGACCTTGTAAGAACAAGCTCATATGAAAAAGGTTACTTGGTGGCTAAAAGACAAATTCAATTTTTAAAGAGCTTGGAAAGAGTCTGTGAAATTTCTACAGTTGTTTTGCAAAGGTGACAACAATAGATGTACCAGGATAAAATCAAATTAGCAAAATTAATAAAAATACAAGGGAACAAGAAAAAAATATATTTTTTCTTTTCCATAGATATAATTTTATCGGCAGCTGTGAGTGTGCTATAGCTCAACAGAAAGTGCATACTCAAAATAAATTCATAAGGCCAAAATACATTGTTTGAGGAGATGGTATGCTTTATCTCAGTTATCAATAGAACTTTATAGAGAGAAATGAAAAAATATTCTTCAACAGCAGCGTAAAAATGTGTCTATTTAGTTCACCAATACGTCTAATGAGAGGACAATCATACATTTTGTGGAAGATCCAACATGCATTTCCTAGAAAACAACCTAACAACCTGGAGAATACATCTGCATGAAATAGAAATTTACTTTGTTTCAGTTTGGAGTTGAAAATTCTTGAACATAATCTGCTCAAGTTTATGGCTACCATATGTTTTTTCTATGATAAATTGCTACAATATGTAAATAAATAAGAATACACAAATCATAGAAATTAAGTCATGCACTTCCTAGTAGAATATTTTAGAGCTTAACTACTGTTGGCAGATCAGTGGTCAAGCACATTTAATTTTCAAACTAGTGGAGGATATTTATGTAGATCATTCTGATAGTTAATCAATTTACAATATGTTTAGTAAGCAACCTTCCTAGCATTAGAATGAGTTACTCTGAGAGCAATCCTTTTCCACATCTATTCAGTACTTCTCTTGTGCAAATTGGATGCTTTGAAAGCTACTAGAGATGGAATATAATTTTTTCACCAACAGGGCAAAGTGGTTACAAATCTTGCTGAATTTTTTAAGTGGATGGAGGGAAGAGGAAACACATCCACTCTTCTGGAAATCCCTCTGTCAGTGACCTACAGCAAGGACTTAAAATTCCTTATCTATGCATACATCTTCCAATTCCTTTGCTTGAAAGACATAAGTGAGGACAAAAGTGAGATTGAGACCAGAGCTGGCATTGAGTAAGAATGAGAAAACATGGCCAGATCTTCAAAAGCATCATACAGCTCCTACAAGCACAGGCATGACCAGGAGTTAATCGCAGCAATCTCTAGGTGCAGTGATGAATGATAAATAATCAGACTCATCCTGTGCTAGTCATTTGATATAGTAGTTTGGAGAATAGTGCCTAAAAAGATTATAAGCTGCAGTGTGTAGAGGAGGAACACAGCAGCAGGAATGACACATTTTCCCCCCCTAAATATACTTGATTGATCCACAACGTGTGGCTCTTGTGGGAAACAGCAGAAAGGGAAAACAGTAAATAATATCATTCATTTTGTATAATTATACAGCTTTTCTGGTAACTCTTAGAAATAGTTGGATCCCTGTTTCTGGTACACTTTTTAAATAGTTCCTGTTAAGATGACTCAGATGTTACTGAAAATAACATTAGGGTAAGAATCATGTTGCCAATATAAAACAAATTACATTTTTAAATGAAACCTTGTGCCTGCTCTTTGAAGAATGAATATGAAAATTGGAGAGTATGTCAGATGACAATCAGAGAAGTTCCTTTATTTCTGTAAATGTTGACTTTAATTTCCACCTAATAATTTGATTTATGACATTCTTTTTCAAGCTATTTACTGCACTCCAAAATTCGTGTAAAATGAGATATTCCTATGTAACAAGAAGATTATAACTGCAATAACAAAATGTAAAGATTTAAAGAAGTCTCCAGACTTACTGACCTGCATAGGTTTAACTGAGTGTATTTAAATTACAAAATTATTTTTAATAGCATGACAATGTGTTAATTTGTTCCTGTGAAAGACTTGCAACACAGTAGTGAAATCTCAAAGTGATATGAAAAGTGTTGTTATTTTCCTGTCCTTTTTATTTGGTAATTTATTTAATGCTCAATAGGAAAACAAAAGTTTTCTTCCATATGAAAATTAGAACATTTCAAAGTGTCTATTTATTTTCAACTACAATTAAGTCCAAAGATTTAACAGTCGAATAAAAGGAAGAGTTAGCATTCTTAAACAGAAGCAATTATCTATGTATCTGCAGAATTTGTTTAATAATGGTCAGTCTAGCACACGTCAATACAGATAAGTCTTTACTCAATAATGGACATAAATCATGATTTATATTAGACTAAGCTAGGCAAAATCAATATAATTTGAAGAAAAAATCAAAGTCAAAATGAAAAGTTTCAATAGGATCAAAAACCAAGAACACCAGCAAAGGAATCCAGATAGGCACCTGTTTAATAGGAAATAAACCCTCTCTCCAGTACCTTTACTGGTTCTGCTGCCACCATCCAAATATCCATCAAATCCATAATTTTTCACTTTCTCAATGATTTTTCACTGGTATCTCAAATTACCACTACATGTCAGTGCTTATCTATGTACTTTTTGTTTTCAGTTATTTCAAGTGCTTATTCATTACTTGGGGCACATTACAGCAATATCTTCCACTGCCTCTCTTGTGTTTGTATTTTACTTTTATCACAACATAGTAATTGGTTATGTGAAGCTGAAGGCTTTTAAAACACCAATATTAAACTTTTATGAATGAAATGCACATTATAAACATTGGTGTAAATATAATAAAAAGGAAAGTATAAAACCCAGGATAAAATAAAAATATAGGTCACTGTGTCTGACATAACAGCTTGAAAGTGCTTGAAATGTGCAGAGACACAACCTGGAATACATCTGATTAGAAAAAGAGCAATAGATCAACAACTGTTTCCCTGTCTAAACTCTCATTTGGTATGTCCTCCCACTGGGCTAGAGACAATCAAAGAATATTTAAAAACTATTAATTTCTGTTAGTCTGTAGTATCCCTGTACTCTAAATACAACTGAAATGCTATCCTGTGTTAAAGGCACCCTCCTTTAACAGTGGCAGTAATTAACCTGAGGAGCAGTTAAGGATGAGAATAACTCAATTTTCACATTTTCTTCTTCAGGAGATGCCTTGGACATGTAAAGGTGTCCATCTGTGCTGTATTTTCTATAGAAAAAAACATTTTTCATCTCACTTTTGGTATTCCTCCTATCTTTCATTTGTGAACAGCTTTTCACCATTCCTGTGCTGCTGTTTGCTGTCATCTCCTATATAAACAGCTGCTGGATCACATTCTTCACTAAAGAATCTGTAAAATTATGCAGGTTTGAAAAAGGAGGACAAATAATACCAATGTCCCTATTTCCTGCCTGGTCCCTGCCAGCAGTTGTGTGGGCCCTACAGAGGGAGAAATGATCTTCATCATGAGGAGAGATTGGCCAAGGTCAACAAGAAATGGCTAGTGGGAGTGTATCTTTTCTCAACATGCATACTGGAGACAAACACAAGTTATTGGCAACTGCATCAGCTGTGAGATTAGAAGAAAAGATGTAGTACACAGATTTTAAGGCCTATCAGTCCATGAGAGCCTTATGGGAACAGAGAGTTTGACTGGCAGTGCAAGCAGAGAAGGAGTTTGTCACCCACTTGGCAAATCTCAAATAATTAAATATTATTAACTGTATTGCAGCATGCTCCATTAGAATTAAAACCAATATTTTATCTTTGACAAAGAAAACGTATTGACCTGGTATTGAATATTCAGGTCACTGCTGTAAATATTTCTCTTTCCAGTAAAACATCCATCACCAATATCATTTAGCCTCAAAAGAGAAATCTGAGTTCATTTTCTCATGAATATTATACTCCCCAAGCAGATATGAAATATACAGGCTTTCAGAGTTAAACATGTAAAACCAAAGCATTTTCTTTGTTAATTTTTAAAACTGGAAGTTACCCAAGGGAGGTGAGTCAAATAAGCACAGAGATATTGCATCTTGCTGCTTTCAAATACTGTACAGGCCCTCCTCTTTTCACTGAGGGCTGTATACAAACTGGGTGTTATCTATTTCTAGCATTCAGCACATACTGAATCAGTACCTCCTGTGAGTTTCCACTGGAAGAATTACGCATCTGTGTAGGTGCAGTTTGACACCACTAAAGCTGATGTAATTCCAATGTACTTAAATCAGTTGTATCAGTCTAAGCATTTTTATAGTAATACCTCTGTGATTATGTAAAGGAAGATCAGGGAGTGTTTTAATTTTACCACCCCACTGTAAATGCAACAGGATAAATTTGATTGGAATGCAACAAACTGCTGATATCTTGTGCCATAAAATCCAAATTTTGCCAAAGAAACTAATCAAAGATGAAAAAAATAAAAGCTAAAATAGAAAAATAATATGTATTGTAAAAGGCCAAGAAAAATGTGGCAGAATTTCAAGATAATTTTCAAACAATAACATTCTTAAAGATGCTTGATAATGGAGAAATATAAGTAGCTGATGAAGTCTTAGAGCCCAGATCTGGAGAGGCAATAACCATATAAGACCTCTTCTCTCATCTCAGAAAAATCCATGTTCAGAGTGGTTTCTTTCTGTTTTAGGCATTTGCCACAGGCGAAGCAGATGTCCATTCCACAGCAGCCTTGGCTCTTGACAGAGCAGGGCCCCTCAGAGAGACAGCCATCTCCTGTTTAGGAGCCAGGACATGCAAGTTCTGCCACCTAAGCTGTCAGGAGGCAGGATCAGTGGGGCCAGTCAGCTCATCTGAACCTGTAGTTTTCATTTAATTTTAAAATTGTGGGTTTCACTGGTGAAGGAGAAGTAAAGGACAAGGTGATAGAACAAGGGACAATGGTTTTAAACTGAAAGACAGTAGGTTTAGAGGTTGGAGAGGCAGTGGAACAGGTTGGCCAAAGAAGCTGTAAGAAGCTGTAAATGCCTCATCCCTGATATGCTTGAAGCCAGGTGGGATGGAGCTTTGAGCAGCCTGATCTAGAAGGTGGCATCCCTGCTCATTGCAAGGGATTTGAACTAATAGATCCCCTTAAAGGGATCTTTAACACCCAAACCATTCTATGGTTCTATGAATTAACTTGTACAGCCATCAAACAAGCACAAGCATGCGCACAGACCTCCAAACTACAGGTAAGTCACACCAAGGTGAGGGTGAACCCAAGTCACAGCTGTAGTGATGGGAGGTGAGGAAGGCACTCAAACTTTTGTTTGTCTGTTCTACTGGCATCACCTCACCTTCTGCAGTTGATGGCCCACCATCAGCACCTTCATTCAGGGAGAGAGAGAGGCATCCAATTTCCCTAGGGAGAGAACTTGCTTTTCCAGATCAAATTTTACCTTCACCTCAAAAATAGTGCATTCCTCTAACATGGGGGAAATTGGTTTGTACTCTCCATGGCTAAGCAAATCTTACAAAATAGGTCTTCTGCATCATGGGAGATTGTTGCAATGTCTGAACAATTGCCTGATAGCAACATTGCCCCTAATCCCTAAAGGAAGTGCCAAGGGTTCTGCTCTGGGTGGATTTTTAAGCAGAGTCCATTCTGTGGATTTCTACATGAGGTCTGAAATCAGATTTGCAGCTCCTTTCATTTCACCCTGAGGCACCTGACTCTTCCTATAGAGCTGAAAAATCTTACAGACTGTTCTGCAGTCCTCAGATGAGGGCAGATCTCAGCAGATTTTAGGATTATAAAACCTTTACTGACTCAGCCCTACCTAATTCTAGACAACAGAATTATCTGCAAATATGGCAGCCATAAAATATTCTGCAATGAGAAATTCTCCATTTATGATTTTGTTCACATCTTTTGAATTCATGCCTTTGAGCAGGACTTCCAGCTTTCTGAGATAATAACGAGGTAATAAAAAATTGCTGGTTTTGATGTCGGTTTGGCTAGCAGCCACTAGCAGTCATTAGGATCAAGAGAACGACAGATGTCCTTTATAATATATCAGTTGCTGATGGGAAGATCCCAGATCTGAAGCACAATAAGTCCCTTCAAGAGAAGGACATAAAGTTGGAAAATATCACAGAGGTAGAATTAGATTATACAAAATATATATTTCACATGAGTACCTTAGGCATCTCTTTGATTTCTTGGGTCAATCAGTGCTAAGTTTAGTTATAAAGGATGAAATCAAGCAGTCAGACTGCTGGAAAAGATTGAAATAGAATAAGTAGTCTGTTCGGGACAATAAGAAAAGGGTGTTTATCAGTTTATAGCACACGTCTAGATGCAGAAATGATTTGCTAGAAAAAGTGTTGGTATGCTTCCCAGAGATAATGTTTCTCTCTTTTGCCTTTTCTGTGTGATACAGACACTTTCAGATGTCAGATATTAAACTAGAAACAGCTGTATCCTCTCCACAAAATATTTTATTACTGACAACCCATATGTCTGTTGCCTGTCCTTCTTAAACAGACAACGGCATGCCACACAGCATGCAGAGAATTGGGGCATATAATAAAGGCCAAAAATAAAAAAGGAAAATATCTCTGTCAAGACTGGTGTGGATTATGTTGTTGTTGTTTCACCCTGTACCATAACTGGTTGTTTACACAGACAGACACAGAAAAAAAAGACAGATATAATTTAATTTTGTTAAGGTAGGGTGTTTCCCACATAATGTATGCTTGTGCCCTGCCCGCACTGCAGCTTGTATCTCCAGAAGAAACTGTGCCTTTTCCTTCCTGTCCATTGTCATAGACCAGGGTTTTCCTCTCTTCTCAGGAATTTTCCATAAGCCATTGCTTTCTAACACTCAAGAGTTTAAATTTGCAACTGATTTCATATTGCTTTTTCTAAAGGTCAATTAAGGCTGCTCTCTTTTGGCAGCCAGAGCATGTTCATGCCTCAGAATTTCTCAAGAAGATGAAAAATGCAGTTGTTTTTTTTTTTTTTCCCAACAGTAGACTGGCTGTAGAAATTATTCAAACGACAAAATGGGGAAGATATAAATGCAATTTCTGATTTACCAAAACAGACATACTCACAATTTTAATTTGTACTTAAACTGAAATGACTTTCAACAAGTTGATGACAATTTTTCTTTTGAAACATCTCAACCTCACTACAGAGAACATCAAAGCCCACTTAATGCTGTAAGAGATACCTGTGGGAACTGGTCTACCTCTCCACATGGAACAAGAGTCTGGAGTATCATTTGAAATTCCTAGCTTGGATCCTAAACATCATACAGATACATTTGCCTCTTTTCAATGCTGTTCTTTCGGCAAGACTAACACTCCGAACTTAAATGGCAAATTTTATCTTCAGTATAATGACCAACTTCAGTATAATGGCCATCAGCAACTTAACCCACTGTAAAGTTACACATTATCTTGGAATATTGTCCAAAATTCAGAGACAATACAGTTTATACATACATATGTACAGGTTTTATATGTATATAGGTATACACATGCAAAATCTGATCAATCAGTGGGCTCAAATCTGAGTAGAAAAGCACAGCACACCTCCACTGTGTTGGAAATACTTCTCTGAAACACCATCAGATGTCATTTCCTGGCTTATGAAGCATATGACTAGGCATGGAGAATTTCTCTCATGCAGATTTCTGTTGCTGCAAACAGCAGTGATTGGAAGACACATTCAATTGAAATCCTTTTTAACAGTTCAGAGAAGTCAACAGCACAGTCCTTCATGTTTCCTTTTTGTTATTTCTGTAAAGACTAAATTTAGCATTCTTTATGGGTCTGATCAATTTACTGGAGGGAGAGATTTTGCCATTCTATCCCACAGTGGCCCATAGGGAGACTGAAAATAGAACACATTTTACCTACTAAGTTCCAAACAATTCCCACTCCAACCAATTATGGATGCAGTTCATCATGCCTAATTTTCAGTTGTCCAAAAGTTAGATGTCGTAGTATTAGCCATCTGACACAGCTTTTTTATTCTGTGTGCAGAAATGTGTGAATTTCAGGAGAATGATTAATCTCATCCTAAAATAGGTGTAAAAAATTGAAGAAGTGATTCAGTTGAAAAGATTCCTGTTCCTTTCCATTAACTCTGATGATTAGCTAAGATTCAAACATTTAAGAACTTTTGAACATTTGAGTTCACCCCGATGAAAGCTATGGTGTTCATTGTGTTTTGTTATTTTTTTCTCTCTATGTCTAGACCTGAAACATAAGCATGAGGTTTTCAACATGAGAAATTACATCAGAATTTAGATATATCACTTGGACTACCCAGAAATAGAAATACTGAAAAATAAGGTGTGTCATGTGTGATTTCACAGAAAAAATGAGAACCCTGAAAATTGTCAGTAGAGACTTTTGAATTGGGATTTCAAAGGTATTTTCTTCTTTGCTGTTCAAAAGAGGTGCAAGTTTGTCCTATTTTTCACATAAATATCTGCCTTTCATTTATCTGCAAAAGTGTGTTTTTGTCTTCTTCATTATTCATAAGTTTAGGTCCTACTGAGAAAAATACATTAAACATATGGTTTAGCTACAATTGCATTTGTACAAAATATTGCTTTATTTTTCTCACAACTGAAAAAGTTGAAAATGGAGAATGACTTTTGTCAAATATGCTTATTACAGAAATGCTGAGGAAGAAACCTATGGATTTTGGTAGCACTATACTTGAGAATTTAGATAAGCACAGAAGAAAAATAACTTGCTCACATTCCTACTATATTATAAAAACAAATGTATTAGAAACACTCATCAAGAAGTTTCTTGCATTATTTTATAGCATTTAATAAAAACACATTTTCCAAAATTATCAAAACTCAAATGCAAATATGCATGAAACATCTTAATGTATAGTTCTTCAGTTTGCCAACCCTTTCAACACTTTGAATATGACCTCCATATTTTTTCCTGTCCTTCTCACTAAACCAATTTTTTGGACAGAATTCTGGACTGACTGACAGAGCCCAAAGAAAAATCTCTCCTTCAGGATCTCTCTTTAGCCTCCTGTTATAAACCACAGGATAACGTGATACCCTACTTAAGAAAAAAATTCTAAAAGATCCTTATGTAATTATAATGTGAGAAATAAAGTTAAACCTACAATATCCCTACATGAGGAAATGGGAGGTTGATGAATTCCCATGCTGCAGTGATGGGGTTGAAGCAATAAAGATATCTCTTTTCTCCTGTCTTTATACTACTAATTCACAGAAGGGAAAAGGAAATCACTGGTGGTAAATAAAAATGACTGCTCTGCAAAAATAAAAAATTATTGCTTGATGGCAATACTAAGGAGTTTGGTTTGGTTTTCAGTTTTTTTGTGCTACCTCCACACATTTGCAATAATAGAGGGTATCAAGATCAGAAATACTGATTTAGAAATTTGCTTCCCATTCTCATGATCTAAGTCTTCCTGTCATAGCTAGCTTGAGGCACTGCTGCAGTCAGGGAATTTCATTTATACAAGTTCAATTAACTCCTTTTCAAAATATAGCAAGAACCAAGATGGTAGTTTAAATGACTGAAAATTGACTGAAAATGGAATGCAAGAGCACTTAGAGCTCTTTCTCTTGGAAGTGCTGGAAATACAGTTTTCCTTCTTTTTCTTTTTTCCTTTTCTTTCTTGTCTCCTTTTTTTTTTTTTTTTTCTTTTTGGTTGGTTTTTTTCATTCCTGGATGGGAATTGGAGCTAAATGTCATGGATGGATTCCCAGTAACACTGGGAGCTAATTCTTCTTGGAACTGATTTTCAGTATTGTTTCATACTCTACCTGACTTACCTTAACAGAAATTTTTAAAAAATTGCATTAAAACAGAAAAGAGGTCCCATTCATAGTCAGAAACAAAGGTAAAACAATGCAAAACAAATTCCTGTTCCCTGTCCATATCACAATAATTTGTTTGTATATCATTCTATCTTGCAGGATATGGTTCGTTCTCCTGTTGTTACTGTGAATATGACATCTGCACCATTATTTCACTATCATATTTTAAAAGCACTCTCTGTAGCTAATATTTTAATGAAAAACTTTTTGTACCATGCCACAGAAAGGAATAGTTGTCCCTGTGAAGTTGCATTAATGTAGCTATACCCAGGAAAGATATTTTAAGGATCTCCATGAAAAAAATCCCTTGGTCCGTTTTATAGTATTTAGTTTTAAGTAAATACTTACATTTGTCTTAAAGTAAAAAAGAACTACTTTTAACCAAATGAAGGGTATCTTTGCTATGCTTTATATGTAAATTAAAAAACCCCATCATTTATAAATGAGTAATAATTTATATGTTTCTGTTGGACTAAAATCCACTTGTTTTGTACACAAGGACCAGGATCCCTTGCTTTAGAACAGGAATCTTCTCAGTAGATACCAGATTTCGCATACACCACTATAAAGAAAATAGAGGCTAAAAGGTTAAAAACTGTAAGGCCCATCCTAAATTTTAGTAAATCTGGAAAATAGGGTGGAGTTACTGTAACTGACTAAAAAAGATACTCTGAATGGACCTCCTCTCTAATCTTTAAAACTATGCAAAGGTTAGCAGACACTGGAAATAAGTGGACAAGTTGTGCCACTCAGTGAATTTTATCTTTAATTTCTATTTTTGCATAGTCCTCCTGGAGAAATGCTTGCTCTTTTGAAGTTGTCATGATTTTCAAGGGACAATTAGTAAAGTTGTTAAGCAGCCCTCACCCTTCTCTGGAGAACAAAACAGCTCATCCAGTTTCACAGATGTGCCACCCTATTCCTGGACTGAATTGTCAGATCTTTAGAGACAGTGTGTCCTGTGGTTTGAGGCACACGCTAATTTAAATTTAGACCAAGTCAACAGGAAAAGCTTCCTGCCACAGCACACTTAGTAGAAGGGAAATGATAGAAGACCCATTGTTGGATAAAAACTTCAGCTTTAAAACTTTTGAGAAGTGTAAATGGATCAAGAGAAAAAAAAAACTACAACCACTTGTAGTTAATAAATGCCCTCTTTCCATCTCTCTGTTTTCTGAAGATCTTTTCTGAAGATTTTGATTCAAGAATTGATTCAAGACAGATTACAGGAAGTGTTCAAAACCAGACCTTTTGGCAACCAATAGTTAAGACACTACAGTCCTTCAGATGGAAACCCCAAGAGAAATTTAATTTAACCCAATGTTGTTTTTTTTAAATATTTGGTTTGCACAATACTAGAATTTAGTCAATACCTTTTTTTTTGAGATTGCAATAAGGCAAAGATAAATTATTATACTACTCTTCCACTATGAGGACAAGCAACAAAAATTACAGAAGATAGTTTTCACATAGGGTGGAAAGAAGCACTGAAGGATCATTCATTCTGTCCTAGAAATTTTTACTTTTACTTCAACTCTTTCACTATGAGGGTAGTGAGGCACTGCAACATGCTGCCCAAAGCTGTAAATGCCACACCCATGGAATGTTCAAGTCCAGGCTGGATTGGGCTCTCAGCAATCTGGTCTAGCAGGATTTGTCCCTGCCCATGGCAGAAGGAGTTGGAAATAGAGGATATTTAAATTTCCTTTAAACCCAAACCATTCCATGATTCTAACATTTAAGTAAATAAGTATACAAGATACCATGTTTTATTAAGAACTAGAAATGTTTCTATCTTTCTACCAGGAAGGTCTCTATGAGGAGAGACCTTTGAATGTGGGCCTCCCTGTTTTATCCATTTCTACTAAATGACACTTGAGTGAAGCGGAGAAGACTATTCCTTCTCCTAAATGATTAAGTTATGGTCCATTTAAAGGAGTCCAACCATGAAAATCATGGTAGATAGCAAGTAAAATTGTAAAGAAGCTGACTTTTAAGAAGAAGTAGTGTGCAAACTAAATTGTTTTCCAGTAGGATGCAATATTTTTAGTGCTCCCTCACCCTTATTTAGTGCCCTAAATAAGTCTTCACACAGGTCCTGAGGAAAGAAGGGGGTTTCTATTAATGTGAATATAACTGGATTTTTGCTTATGTGAAATATTACTGTCATAGCAAAACTATAGATAATATTTGTAACTTTCCATAAACTTTTATTCCCTAGCAACTAAATTAATGCTTTAAAATTGACTTTGTTTAAAAACAGAGAAAAATAAGTAGCAAGAAGTTGAAACATAAAGTTGATAACATAAAGTTGAAACAACAAGAAAATTCCTTATTTGAACTACCAGGATCTTGACTTAGTATGTCTTTTTAGGACAGAAAAAATTACTCCTGTTACACAACGTTTTTAAATCAAGTAAAAAAGAGAATCCTAAAATGATTTTTTTTAGGTAGGGTATTATGTAGGAAATCTCTACTAAAAATAACAAGAAATAGAAGGAGGCCATCAAAGGTAGCTTAATTTTATATCATAAGACCCGTGGACGGTCACAGCCAGATTATTGCTTTTCTCCACACAGTCCCATTCCTCAGCACTTTTGGTGCCACTTCACCATCATTCCAATCTGCAGGCCTGTGGCAGCAGCCACACACACAGGCACGCGCTCTGGAGTGGAGGAGCTGATTGTATAGCCTCAAGTGCATGAATAAAGGCTTATTACAAAGCAAATGCATAAGGGTCTCCTACCGTGGCACTCCCCTCAAGCAAGCAAGGCGGGAAATTGATCATGATTCTGAAAAGTAATTAAGTTTGAAAGGAAAAGTAAATCCTATTTATCTAAAGCAAGCTCTGGTTTAACTAAAGGAAGCATCTCAAACCCTAAAAATGCCTTCCTGAAGAAAAATTACAAAATAAAGCAGTTATGAAGAGTGAGACAAAATAGACATGAATAGGAGGCATGTAAATTCATGTTATGCAAACAAGGCTTTAAGCTAAATACACCAGACATGCTCACATTCATACAATCAGAACATGTAAAGTCTACAGCACTGACAGAAATATTTTATGACATGTATTAGATGACTGTGAAAGATCAGTAGCTCACTTACCATAGTGAAATCTGGGAACATGGCCAGTAATCTTTAAAAAACACAATTAAAATACATTAGTTAGTTGGTTTATAACTTAAAAGGATAGCATGCTCTGAATATTGGACTCCTCAATTGTAAATGCTCTGGTGATAGAAACTCAGAACATTTAACTTCTGTTCTTGTGAATACCCCTGTTTTGCCTTTTTTTCTCTTCTTAAAAAGTGCTGCATAAAAAGTATCAAATAGGGTAAATATATTCTAGGGGAAGGATTAATTCCACTTATCCTGGAATGTCTAAAACTTTGCATTAATTTAATATAATATAGCTGGAATTTGGTCTCCGCCTAATTCAATGGCTGCAATTCCTTACAGGCTGGTTTTTATTTGTAGTCTGGCTCAGTTTGAGTCATCTCACAACTAGGTCTTACAAAACCTTTTGTACAGCTCACAGTTTTCAAATACTAACATCTAAGCTTATCAAGTTGTGAAATACAAAGCTCCAAGATGCTTTTAGAAGTCACTCAAAAGAGAAATCAAGAAACCTACACCTATGGGCAGTAATCTCTTTATGACATCATACAGTATGTGAAAAGACAAGAAAAAGAGACCACTTGGCCATATTGAAATCCATACAGTAGGTGTGCTGCTCTGTCTAGAGGACAGCAACACCTGAAGTAGCCAATACCAACTGCTGGAGAAAGGAGAAATGAGAGCAGCCCTGAAGAGGGCATCCAGCCAATGTCGTGGTGCGCAGCTCTCCCACCTTGCAGTGATTGTCTTGCAGTGTGACTCACCCAGCTCCAAAGTAATCTAATAAAGACATGATTCAGGGCAGTGTGATAGGAATCTTGATTGATTTTGCATGCACAGGTTTCTGACAAGTACAAATGGAGAGGACTATTTTGTAGATAATGATTTGATGCCTATAGAAAGCCAAAGACATAATTCATAACAAAAGCCACTTTGTAGGAGACAATATTTTATGTTATGCAAAAGCTGTGTGGGAAACAATATTTAGTTTGTAATAAACTTTAATTAAATAAAATGTTAATTCTGGACTGGAGAAATAATGAATGTATAAATGTTGCCTGTAAGTTGTTCTCAAAACTATGGGATGAATTATTTTCAGCTGTAATTTTTATGACTATTCAGTTGCTTGGATTTAATTATCAGTTGTACCAAGAAAAACATTTTCCCCTTATGACTTGAAATATTCCAGTATTGAATTATCAGGTAGTTTTTCTGAGTTCCAGCAACCTATTTGTAAACATCCATCAAATCACGGCAAAAAAATTATATCACTTTGCTTTATGGAATGCGTGAAAATTCAGTAGCACAATTCTACTGCCACAAAAAAATCCAAAACAAAAATAAAGATATTATTTTTTTTTGTTTGTTTCTTCTTTAAAGAACTTCTGTTTATAAATTACCAATGTGCTTAAGGAAGTCATGAACTTTTGATGGGTCATTTACAATTATAAAAATCAATGGATTTATTTGACAGACATTACAATGCATGTTCACCACTACCACAGAACAAAGCAAAATACAATTTCATTTTATTCTATGTTTATGAATGAACATTCTAATTAGCAGTCAATACCACAAATCAGGAAGATTTTTCATATGGAATCTCTTCTTCCCAATCTTCCTCTACTCTATCCTCCCTAGACAGTCTTAACAAATCACTAGAAAACTTCAGAAGAAAAAGTTTTCAAAAATGTTGTTGAACTATTGTCAACTTTTTTAATCCACTTCAAGAACAACTGACATAACTGAACATTTAAAATTTTTTGTCAGACACTTTATTATATAGTATTTTGAAAGCTGCTTAAATTTTAAGTAGGTTTTGTATCAAAGGAGTTTTTATGCAACCTAAATTTCAATTTAATTGTTTTTTATTAATCATTAAGTACTACATTATTATATATACCATAGTATTACATATCATTTATATATGCATTTATGTATGTATGTGTATAAATGATAAAAACATAAATATTTCACTGCTTATTTTCATCTTTTTTTTTAAGAAGAGTAGAAAAAACAAAGGATCCCCAAACAGAGTTTTTTCTCTTCTCTTCTCTCAGCACTATACTCAGTGCAAGAGTCTCCACCCAAATCCTGTGGCCCTCTGGGCATGTGTACATCTCTAACTACAACAATCAGTGCTGGAAACTGTTCCAAATTATTCCTGAAGAATTTCTTGTTCTCTCTTCTTTCACCCAGTAGCTTCATTTTTGTCTGAATAGCTAATGTCAGTCAATCAGCATGAGGAGAATAGCAAGATTAAATTCAGTGAAGGGGGGAAAAATGGTGTGGTAAGGCTAAATTTTACAGATCTCAGAAGTCACACAAGCCCTGGCATAAAATCTGCAGAATGTGAAATCATGGCTTAGTTACTGCACACGGCCACCTTTCTAGCTTTTATTCCAAGCTGTCAGTATCCATTACAGCTTCAATTCCTTTACTACCATACCTATCTTTCTTTCTGCCTGTAATCATTTATAAAGAAAAGCAAACTTCTATTGCATTTATTGCTGCTGCTGAGACTTGAATGAAACTGTTTTTCATAGATATTAGGAAAGCTTATTCCCTTACCATGCAGAGTTATACTGTAGACCACATCTGCATTTAGGCCACTGCCCATCATGTATGCTCAATATATCTTGATCTAAATTAATTAAATTGTTGTAAAACTACATGGACTAGCTATGTTCTTATAAACTTTAACCCAATTCTATATTTATTCCTCTCTGAAAGTGTAATGTCAGATTAAGTTAAATCACCTTACATTTTAAGTAAAGGTTTTGTAACCTACAGGGTAGTTTAAGAAATTGTGTTCCATGCTATTCATTTCCATTAATCTGTTCAACTACCCTACCTAAGTGATTTTATTTCAAAGATTTCTCTTTAAATCTAATTTCATTTAGTGATTTCCAGAGGAACTTTCTCGCTTGCTATCTCTCTCTCTCTCCCCCCTCAGAAAATCCAGTTGTTTTTTGTTGGTTTGCCACTGACTAAATTGTAGGCCCTATTCACATCTGTCTTTATCACTAACATCCCTGTCTATAGTATTGGCAGCTGTACACGTGCAGAATTTTGCGATGCCTAACAGGAGGAAATTGTCCCCTCCAATAACTTGAGGTTTCTTGATGAGAGAGTGGAGACGTTCAGGAATGCATTGCTGTCTGTGCCTGCAATTGCCCGTGTCAATGGCTCTTAACTATACCAAGGAAAGAATTGCCTTCAACCAGACTTGATGAAGTGAAACTCACAGACTGTACCAACTTCTGTATCTAAAACACTCTACAGTGAAAGGAGTCTAAGGACTGTTAAATATCATATCCATAATTTTATCTGTCGGCTTTCTCAGAAGGTTTGGGAAAACAGAAGGGCTGATATTACCTCTCAAGAGTGTCAGATTGTAGGCAAGTTACTGACATAGCTACCCGCTCAAAGGAAGGCAACACAAAGTCTAAAGAGAGGAAGAGTTATGCAATACAGTGAAAACATACCAGATTCTTCTCTGTCTGTAACCATCAATTGTTCACTTTCTGACCACTAATGTTTATTTTTATTATCCTCTTCCTTGAATAACCACGTATTTTAAAGGAGCTTTGGGAATGAAGACAGGTCCCCAGGGGAATTTGCACAAGCCAGGATAATCCACAGTTTTGAATTTCTTGATGCACATTGTGTTAGTGAGGATTTTAATTAAACTCAGTGGCAGATAGTCTGAAGCAGCTGAGGCCCATAGCTATTGTGTATGAAGAAAAAGCATTGAAGGAATAGATGAATAATTATATTGAAATCAGGACTCATTTCAGACTCCCTTGTAATTATCTAGGTCATCAATACAGTTCCTCAAAAACAGGAAATCTTTGTAATTCAGACACATTTATATGTTTTCTTCAAGCTATAATATCAAGCTGGGACGATATTATATGCACATAGTATAATTTTAAACCACATATTTATCCCACAAACCAATTCTTAAACTACAAAATAGCCTCATCCTTCTCTAAATCCAGAAGTATCTCAAAGCCTAACCTACCTCACATCTGTATAGGATGTCCTGTTTTTCTAAAGCCAATACTCCAGTTTCTGGAGAATGAAGCAGAGAGGAAAGGTGAGAAGCCAAATAACACAAATAAGTGCACAAATAAGTTCTCACTGCTGTCAAAAAAAAAGGAAATAATAGTAGAAGGTCATTTGTCATCATTTTGTCATGATCTCATAAAAATCTAAGACAAGAGTAAAGAACCAACTGTGACACTGGATAGGTGTCATTGAAATCTGTAAATATATATGTTGAAGAAACTGGCGTGTTCTTCAATAATTGCAAATACTCTTTGCTTTGGGAGTATTCTGCTTAGGCTGGGTGCAGTGCAGCAGCTTCAGAACTTCAATCAGTACTGAATCCTATAAAGAAAACCTTTCTCTCATGTTCAGATTAGAATTTCTGTCAAATATAATAATTACTATGTCATCACCTATAACTCCTTGCTTAAAAAAATTAAAAATCAATGAAACTCTTTAAAAATATTTGACTTTTTCCCTTTAAAACACAAAAGAAGCTTTCAGGTAACAAAAATGCTTGCTTGTAGTTTCTAGATCACTTTAAAGTGAGGCTGAGGTAGATAGGTATAATAGATATTTTACACCAGACTGTCCCAGTCAGCATCATTTGAAGGGTGTCCATGATTGCCACAATGGACAGCACTCATCTGTGGTGCCTGGTTATATTCCTGCTTGTCCCTCTGCAAAGCATCCAGGCACCCTTGCCACCCTGTGAACCTACCACTGGTGCACCCAGACTGTAATCATGCAGCTGGTGCCTAGGACTGCTTTTTACAGTGCAGTGTCATTAGCTTTTCCTCTAGAAAGCTGGATCCTAGTGCCCTGAATACAGTATAGCGCTTTCACAAAACACCTTCCTGAAAAGAGGCTGGAGAAGACGGTGTTGCACACATCCAACCTCACTACTCTACTCTGTTAGGCAATGTCTGCTGGCTCCTGGGATGCCATCAGGAAACAGTGAAATTGCTTGTTCAGTGCCTGCACTCACACTTCCCTCTGTTTTTACATTTTTTTGACCCTTTGAATCTCACACTCCGTCTCTTTTCCATTCCTTGGCACATCCAGTCATGCGATTCCTCCCTGCTCCTTTCCCCCATCTCTTCTTGGAAAGGGCTTGAAGATTTTGTTGGACTGTTGTCTGAGTTGAATCCAATAAAGACTGTAGCTGATAGGTGTAAAAGAAACTGTTTAAAGGAAGTGCATAAACCCAGCTACTCTCTGCCGTACATTCTGTACTTACTCCCCACCCTCCATAATCCTTGCAAAAAGCAGGCTAGAGGGTACAGCCCTACATCTCATTTTAATTGTATTTTCATGGACTTGCTGTCCAAAAATTTATCTACTTCCTCTTTGTAAGCATCTATATCATCTACAATCACAACTGCTTCTGGCAAAGGATTCCAGAAACTTCCTATCAGCATGAAGAAATATGCTCCTTTATCTGTTTTAAATTAAACTCCTACCGGTTTCTAGAACTGCCATCCAGTTTTATAACTGCAGGTTCATGTGCCAAGGTGTAAGTCTGACATCTTTATATTGTAAACTTTTTTCATACCTCATTCCTAGGTGGAGCATCACTGTTATTTTATTCTCTTCTCATAAACCAACTGTTTCATCTCCTCTCTAATTTTAATTATTCTTAGCGTTCTCCGGTTTGTGCTTCTTGAGATGCAGAGACAAGAATGACCTACCCTGCTGAAGATGCAGACTCATCAAAATCTTGTGTGGCAAAAAACTGTCTCTGTCCTGCTCCCAGTTGCCTTCACAATGATGCTAAACTCTACATTTTTCTTCAATTTTTAATTTTTTTTTCTGACTACAACCACATGCCAAGAAAGTTATTTCAGACAAATGTCAGTCCAAAATCTGTTACTTAAATGCTATTTCCAAGTTCAGTACTAGAAAAATTAACATATAATGGAAAGTTAAATGACTTCTCTCTCACACTAGTTGGACCAGAATCATATTTCAAAGTGTTTCTCTTCTTGATTTCTGTTGCAATCCTTGAACAACTCTAGCATCTCGTGTGTTAAAGATCAGCTCTTCCTTTTCTCTCCAACTTATCCTGTAATTTGTTTAGTGACTTATCTCTCTTGATATATTGTAAGGTATGGTTTCATGGTCTTCCTCAGAAACTTGGTCTACCAAGGCACAGCTGAGGCTCTGGTTTAGAATCAGCTGTGATAGTTGTTTGTAGCTGAAAAGGGCAACACATGACAAATCTAAACCAAATAGATAACATAATACCACACACACAGTATACACAAATGTGTATTTGGAGAAAGACATATGACATTTAAAATATCCCTTGAAATCCCACTGCTAATATAGCAAACTTTGGAACACTATTTGCTTTCAGAAAACTTTGCTAAACATGCCGTAAATTAAAGTTTTTCAAGCTCTCATTCACATCTAAAGCTAAAAAAACATTTAAATGCCTGAGTTTTCTCCTTGCCTCACAAAAACTGTCCCCTCTGACTAAGCTCTTCTGGCATCACAATGAAGCTTTTCCTCACTGGGCCCATTTTGTAGCATTTTTATAGTTTCTTGCTATGCACATTATATTGGCTAGGTAACTCCCTAGCTGGTTTGTGTTCTCATTCAAAGCAACAGCCTACCAGTAAATAAAAATGTTCAATTACCAAATGAGAACCGAAACTGCAGTCCTATCACTTCACTTCAGACACCATTTAAAAAAGAAACCCAAACCCAAACAACACAAAAGATTAATGGTAAAACAGGAAATAGCACTGATTTGGGATTGGGTTTTGAGTGGCATTCACTCATTAACTATTCCAAACACATTAGCAGCCTGAGGGGATCTTCCATGTCTCAGTGGAGGAGAGGCAGTTAGGAAAAACTTTTTATTTATAATAGTCACAAGACCATTTAAACCAGGAGCTCAATGCCTGCAAGCAAGGGAATTATGTAGTACCTGAAGTCACACTTCTGCATCATGTTTTACAATAGTATTCTTCATGACATAAGCATTAAAACAAGTTCTTGAAAAAAAAGCAAAGCTGAAAAATTTAATTAATTTTCTTTTATAATGGATCAAGCTCCCGATAGGTTTTCATATATACATAAACAAAGTTCCCAAGACTTGGTTTCTTAGTTTCTCTCAAGTGTTTAAATTAAAGTGCTCTTTATTAAATGTAGCATAATAATCTCAAAGTTAAAAAAGGGTTGTACAGTTGTCTAACATATATACGCTCTCATATTTTGAATGCTTTGTTCAGTGTTCCTCCTTCTGCATTTCTCTTCTGCTGCAATTGCAGTTAAGAGGTGCTTCTCTCTTTATTGCATTACCTTCTTCTATTCCCATCCCACTAGCCTGCATATAAATGCAATGGTCCAAACACTTCCTGCCTGCTCAGCTAAAATTTGTTCCTTCTAATCCTCATATAACTGAGCACCTAGACTTTAACCTCTGCCTTACTCTTCCAGAACCTTTTCATTTTTCTATTTCATATTTTCAGTATTGCCCCATGTTTTTCTCTATTGTCTCTAGAATCTGAGTTCTTAACACCTGTAAGTTAGTAAACTACGAAGGGCTAGGAAAGTTATTTCAAATAATTGAAACTCCGAGTTCAGCATCTTTTTATGTTTTGTTTCAACTGTTTTTGAAATGATAAGAAAATGATATAGCCAGAAAATGTGTTGTGATTTTCCTTCTACAGTAGCTGAAGCTGAAGTTACTTCGATATGCAAGTTGTGTTTGGAGACTGCCATCAGACATCCAGTTTTAATTCATCCTGTCTAAAACTGTCAGTCACACAGTTAAGATCACATCTGCTAAATACACTCAACAGTTTTAATACTTGAGTAATTTTACCTGATAATTTTGGTATAAATTTTTATTCAAAAGTAGGTGAGGAAACTTGGGCTCTACACAGCCTCAGCTAATTGCTGCTCAGCTCAGTTAGGCACTAGCACACCTGCAAGACAAAACAAAAGCATAAGTATGGGCATGCAACAGTCTGGAAACAAAATACAAGGAAAATCTATACAAAATGTAGTGGTCAAACTCTTTGTCTGCCTTCTTTTTAAAAAAATAAAGATATAAGAATTCTTTTTTAGCTAGAAAAAATGTCAGCTCACATGCTGCTTCTCTCTTATGAGACTAAATGTTCAAAGCTGTCTGCGTCTTCTTTGTGGCAGCTAACCCAAAGTTTGGACTTCTATGTTCAAAGATAGGTTATTACATACTTCCAGCAAGGCAGGAGAGAAAACAAAAATTGTTTATCCTCCAGCTTACTAATTTAGTCAGGACTTTTTCAGGCTCATTTTCTTTGGTTTTGGTTTTGGATCCTTTTTTAGATTTTTATTAAGTACTTCAACTTCCATGATTTTTTCAAGTACTCCAACTTCTATACCAAAAATGGTATGAATTTTAAGCAGCAAATATGTAGCTACAGCTTTATACCACCATGGCTATTAAATCTTGGTTTGGTAAGGGAATAATTCAGGACCAAGTTTGGTGAAACACTTGCCTTCATGGTGCTAGGATGTCCTTGCTGTGTTCTGAGGCAAACATCCCTTAGTTTTTGTTCCAGGCCCTGTGGACTCTCCTCTGCATTCCTTTCCCCTATATTTCCCAGATCTGAGAATAATTAGCAACCCTCACTGGTGATAGCATGCTGCAGCAACCCAACAGTGATATCTTGCCAACACCAGCTGTGCTTCAGTATTTATTTATTAAGATCACACTAGTTACACAGGACAAAGTTGCTGAGACTGCAAAGAGATGAATACAGTTACAGCAGCTGAATTTCAGCTTGACTTTTCAAAGGAAATAACACCCATACTGGGTAACATTTATCTCTAAGAAGAGGGGATACAAGCCTTTAATTCCACTTTCAAATTTTATGTTTTGCTGGCTCTTGAGTTTAGTCTACAGGGGATGGAAGGGAACCTTATACTGCAGGATGTAGTGGACGATTCTTCTTTTTGCACTGCATTAAAACAGCTGAGTACAAAGACATTGGCTATGCAGGAAAAGGATGCATCTGTGAGGCAGGCATCCCCTTTGCATTGCTAAAGCCAAGTCAGAGGCTGGCTTTGTAAATCATGATACACTTAAATTTTCACATCTGCTTGTCAAAACTGTTGAGAAACATGAAAACTGATGTCAGCAAGTCTGCTGCTTTCTAGTTCATCTAGGTAGAAAAAAAAAACATTAGGCAGCCTTATGATCTTATGATTTAATGTGTGTGTTCTTTACAGTAGAGTGAATGCCAGAAATTTAAAAGGCTAGACTCTTTTAAATTAAAGATTTAATTAAAATTTGCAAAAAGGGCTTTTGAAGGGCTACAGAAGTTCACACTAGAAGACAATGTACATTTGGAAGATTACTGGCTGCTTTCACCTTTTTATTTAGAAATGTGTACATTTTGTGTTCCTCTACCCCCATTTGATTATTACTGCAGTAATGATTTCCAACCTCCTGGAAATAAAAAAAAAGTCACTGAAATGTGAGCCTAGAATGACTGTTTAAGTATTCAGAAAACACTTTGCTAAACCCTTCATGATATACATGGGTCTAGGTCCTTTAATGATTTCAAAAGTAATATTTTACAAGGAAAAACATGAAGCCAGAAAAAAATGTTATTGTCTGCTTACCAAGGGAGGACGATCTGAGGGTGACCCTAACACAGATTGTGACCTTAGCAGTGGGGCACCAACCTGCAAGATGTGAGCATGGCAGGCAGAGCCAGGTGCTGGGAGTAGAGTCCATCAACTGCAACCCATGAACCAGGGCTAGGGAACCTGGCAAGGAGAAGCAGGAGACGGGGCTGGAGACATGACCACATTGTACATTCCAGACCCATCCACGAGATGGAGCAAGAGCTGGAGGCCCTTTCAACGCAGCTCAGGCAGGAATTGGAGGTCCTGAGCTGAGCAGAAATAGACCTCCAATGGGCCCATGAGGAACTTGGAGGGGCTGGTCAGGGCCATTCAGATCTATTGGAGCTCTCAGGGCTCCAACACAGAGCCATCCTGAAAATGTCTTTCAGTTGAAAAACAGTCATGGAAATAAGCATTTAAAAAGTTGAGGATGATGAGCATTTACAAAACAATGTCCCACACCAGAATTGCAGTCTTCTCGTCGCCTCACTGAAATAAAGTGTATGAAGGAAAAATTTACTTTAAAAAAATAATGCATTAAAAGATAATAAATGTCTAAATGAAAGCATAATTTGAATAGTTTGCTTTGACCTTTTCTAATTTTTTGGTGCTGAGTCAAACAACCTGAAAGGTTGTTTTTTAGATTTATTTTTTAAAAATTTAAGATTTGTATGACAGGCCTGGCAAGAAGTCAAAACTGTATGGACAGTGTTTTCTGTGTCACCTCCAGTTATCAATGGTTCATCTTTGTGCAAGTATATTGCATGCATATTTAAAGCTTCTCAGGATATATAATTTTTCCAAAGTGGGCAGCTTCTCTGATTTTAATCAGAGTTGAGTGATTAGCATTCTTGAAGATATGTGTGAGAAACATTCTTAAGTATGGTTCACCTGACCTCTCCAGCTATGTTAAGGATGATGTTATTTTTTATGAGCCGTGAATACAGAATCATTGACTGCTTGTAGGTAGCTATAAAATCTGGAGTACATGATCAAAAGTAGTTATCTTTAGTAGCTGTTTTCTGGTCCGCATAAAATAAATTGACCTTGTAGCCCTTTTTCATTAGAGAGCATCAATACCACAATAAACATTGCTAGGGAATGTCAGGCACTATTCAGTCTGATGGCAGCCTCAATATTGAGGCCAAATGATGGCATGAAATGCTGCCCCATCTCCTGCCCCACAGGCAGCAAATATTCTGATTCAAGGGTCAGATGGAATAAAAATGCTTTCTGTTGTGAGAGTGTTCACAGACTCATTTTTTTGACTAAGCTTTTTTATGAACAGTTATAAAAATGCTAATTTTAAAAGAAAACCTGGAGTCTCTTGAACCTCTCAATTTACCCCTTGCTGCCTGGATACCTATGCAAGGCAACACTCCCAACTTTTTTTCAATTAAAATTGTCTTGATTTCAAGATGGTTTACTGAGGTTGCTCCCTATCTTGGTATTAAAAAAAATTGAGTGATCTATTTCTTAATATGTATATAGGTATAATGTAGTTAATAACGCCAAAATATAAAATATAAAATAATATGTATTTGGTGTTTTCCACATAACAATATTTTTTTGCTGCATGGACATCTAATCCTGTGTCCTAACCAAGGCTAGATTGTTAAAAGCAACTTACCATGCAGCAGGACTTTGAGGCTTACATAAAAGAATTTATAACATTTATCTAATGCTTTTCCTTACTTGTTTTTATAAATGTCTTGTTGCAGATCTCAGAAATAAAGGACTTCTTCAAACCACCAAATAGGTCATTTCCCAGTTTGGGAAAAGAGCAGGGCCTCCTTATTCCTGCTCAGGATCCAGCACCATTTGAAACACTCCTGGAGTGCCTACTCCAGTGCAGAGTTAGAGCAGACAACTCAGGTCTGTGGGAGGATCCCCACCTTCTGAAGCAGCAGGTGGGGGCTTCATGGCCTAATCTAGGGCTTCTAAAGACCCTGGACCCTATTAGGTAGCTGAAGTAAGACCTAGCACAAGATCAGCACATCTCAGTGTAGCTATCTCCACGAAAGGGAGGCAGGCCTGGCTGTTCATGTAGTTTGCGATTGACTGGCTCACTGTGGGATTTGAGCAGATCAGCTCTCCCTTGACCCTAAGAAGAATTAAAACAGGCTTTCACAGACAGACATCTACCTTACATGCCTTCATAGAAGACAGGCAGTCATTTACCTTTTGTGTGAACCCCATTGACCAGATCTGAATCCCAATTTAGGGATCATAATATCTGTGATTCCCCCTTTACATGAACAGGAGGAAACCATCTTGATGAAATCGCTGCCTAAAGAATTGGGAAGAAAGGAGATTTAAAAGGAAAATAAGTTACAGAATGTTTGTTACAGTAGATTATAAAACTTTAAAGTAACTAATACATTTTATTTTGTCTGTTTCCATATGTATATTATTCAGTGTTGAATGAACAATGTGTAATCTCCTTGAATTATCATAAAGCAGCTTTTAAACTATTTATAACAAATATATAAATTTAAAAAAATAATGCTGTCTCTGAATGTATATATTATCCTCTTGTATACATATTGCTGTTTTTTACGTATATATAAACAATTTCATTTAAATTATACATTTTTTTCTGGCATAAGCATAAAAGCACTCTTTTACAAAATCATCTTGCTAAAATGTTGTGTGAGGAATAATGCATGAATGCGTGACTGAGAAAAAAATCTTAGCTTTAATTACAAAGGAACATATATACATGCCCACAAATTTATTTCAGAAAAATAAAAGAATTCTCTGACTATTATGAGTTAATAAAATATGGAGTGAAAGTCATTATGTGACCCTATCTTCAGTGTATTTTTGTGCCTTCCATGATTGTGTATACATTACCTTAGTAGAGAACAATACATGAGATTTTTAAATTTAATAAAAAGAAGTGAATATAAACATAAACATGAAAATGTTCCTACTTTTAGCAAGAATCCAGTGATGAATAGCTGCAATGTCATAAAGGCTGCAGGATGTTAATTAAGCCTCAGGCAAAATTTTCTTTTTTGACATTGAGGAGGTCATAAAATCACTCAAATATTTTCTTAATTAAAAGTCATATGCAAAACATCTGTCTTGGTACATGTTTACTTCTGCAATATTGTGCTCATGTTGGATGATGCTCTTGAAGACCTTGTAAAGCTTAATAAGGACAGAACAGAGGGACAGAGCTGTTAAAGAAACAAAAAGACTTATTTAGAAACAGCATTGGAAATTGACATAATTTAAAGATAGAAGACATTTACAGAACACCTTACAGAAAATCTAAAAAAAATAATTCCCAGAATGTTGGAGACTTTTTTTTAATAAATGCTAAATAATAATAAATTAATAAAATGCTTTTAGTGCCGTAATTCAAACTGTTATTTGATAATATTTGCACTGTGTTTCTAAGGACACTGGCATTGGAGACATCAGATGCAGATTTTTTGAAGGAGCAGAAAAGTAGCATAACTAAAGATATAATGACAGCTACAAACACTCAGTGACATAATTTCCAAGAGATTATATTTTTGTTCTGCTGTCACATAGTGAAACAATATATCATTGCTACCAGAATAGGACTAAACCCACTGTATTTCAAACTGGCAAATCAATTTTCATAGCATTTTAACCAATGGGGTTTCAAATGAACAGCAATTAATAGTGAAATAAATGAATGCTGGCTGCGAGAAGGTTTTCTGTTTCATTGAAAGCTATATATATGGAATTGACTTGAAAATCAGAAGTGAAGATTTAGGGACTAAATCATATAAAGTGTGAGATTTTTCTCTTTTTTCTTTCCTACTTCTTATGAATGATAAATAGCTATTGTTGCACCTATGCTTGTATTCATGCAAAAGCGAAAATAAAAGACAATCTTTGGCATTTTTAACAACCCAACAGGAAGTATTATTCTTTAAACAATCAATAGAGATGATCTCCTGTCAGTGCTGGAAATTACGTTAGATGAAGGGAAAAAAAGAAAAATAAAACCCACCAAACATGATGAGAAATAAGAGCAAAGGTGACTCAATGTAATAGAGCAATTATTTTCAGTCATATAAAAAGTAAGCCTCAAGCCTTGTGAGCATAGCAGATTTTTCCTTTGACTCAGCAAGCGTGGAACCACTTTGACAGCACAGTACTTTTGTTGTACTTAGACTATGTTAAATTAATGTACTTTGTTTATGTTCTTCACATACAAAAACTGTGATTACAGGATAGACAAACACAATTTCACTTAGCCATTAAATAAAATTTATTTCAGAAGAATATACTAGTTAGTTAACATGGAAAAAAATTGGATAACTTTTAATCTAATCATACATTTAACTTCTGCAGGTGATTTAAGCTTATTAAAACAATAATAATATGATTTGTGTTAATTGACAAATCACTTTGTGTGTTTCTGTAAGTGTATACAAAATTAGAAAAGTTGATAAAATAGGCATTAAACAATTAAACAACTAACTAATATACCTTTCTGAGATTGAAAAAGAAAATCCAACGAGCACTTAGCAGACATTAGGTGGAATACTGACTGAAAATTAATTCAGGATTTTTCATTGTCTCTAGTGTGGTCGGGGCAAATCATTGTTCAGCAAACTGTTGTAATATTCATATTTTAAAATATGGCTAACAATAAGTTGAAATGCCATTATTTCCAGCAGTGCATCTTAATAAACTCTGAAATAATAAACATTATAATAGCTTTAAAAGCTTCTTTTATATAAGATAATAAGTAATTTTATAGATGGAAAACCAAGCAAATAAAACTTTGCTATCAAAGTTCCCACAGTGTGCCATCTACAAATTTTTACAGACTTCTACAGTACTGTGGGATTAAGAATCAACAGTATTAGGAAACAATCACTCTCCACACTATGTCTCAATATCAAATGCCCTTATTTATCTATTTGCTCATATATACAGTGTATTTAAAGATTGAAATCGGCAGTAGGGAAATCTTCTATAAAGAGCTATTTTTCATTATTGCTTTAGGGCTGAATGCAGGCAATTATTTCAACAGCAAGTAAGAATAAATATGTAAAGTAAAAAAATATGATTTTAACTGTAGGATCTCTATCTTTTTACAGGTAAAAATCAATCTTGGTAGACCAAATCTTTGATCTATTTTATGCGTGTCTGATGCATATCCATACCTTGTGTTTGCTTAACAAGTCAAATATAAAAATCTACTAGAACCAATCAAGTCTGAGGCTAAATAACCAGGCCTAAGTGACCTTAAATAAGGTAGACTAACTTAAGGGCTGCATCAGCACTTAAATGTTGCCTTAGCTACTGATGCACTCAGGGGCGGAGTGGGCTGTGGGTTTCACTCTGTTTGGATCTTGGTGAGTGCTCCAGCCACACACCACTGCTGTTACTGTCAGCTCTTCCACCCCCAAGTTATCCTTTTCATGACTACCCTCTGAAAAGAGCAGCTGCCACAAGATGCAGCAAGAGTTCTGCCTACTGGTACTATTGTTATATTTTTAAGTGGTTTTGGAAAAAAGTCTTTTCCCTCTAACTGTTGACCTCCTGTCAAAGAGCAATCTGCCACCTGTGCATCTGACACCCATGTTTCTCATGTTTTAAAGGATTTTTTTTTTATCTATCATAACTTAAAGTTGAGAAAGGTATTTCCATAGAATGTGCATGGAAGCAGATCCAAATATCCCATCAACAGGCTAATAATTGTCAACAGACACTGAGAGAAAGAGGAGAAGGAAGTGGGAAGTCTCAAATGAAAACTGAGAGGGGTTACTTTTAGTGGTTACTGAATAAAATCTGCAGTTATACTGATTGATTACAGCTCAAAATAATTACAGATGCATAAAAGTTTGCCTAGTGTTGAGCAGAAGTGAGAGAAAACATGAGCAGTTTTAACCCAGTCCACATACTTCATAAATTAAGTACTGAAAATATTCCAAGTTTGACAATACAAATATCTTATATATATGCTGGTATTTGTTACCCAATTAAAGTCACAACATATTCCCTTTAGAGTTCAGAGAAAGAAACAGAAATATTTTGTGTCTAAAATACCTTAAATAATTATAAAATATGTTTACATCTGTCTTATACTCTTCTAATATTCATTGTAGCTTTTCATTCATTAAATTTTGACACCTTCTATCACCTTAACAATATTTTTAGCCTCTTTATTTGAAGTTAATGCCCTTCAGAGCATAATAAGTTATTAAATATCTGATAATGGGAAAATATGGGCAACACAAACAGAAACATAAACTTCAATAGTAAAGTTCAATGAAATCTCTACTAACAGCAAGGTATTAAAGACTTAAATATTTAGTATTTATTTTTTTTCAAGTGTTGTCTGTAACATTTTACTTTTTTGTTGTGTGAAAACTTAGTTGGCTAAAAGACAATGGATGTTTACAGCAAAAAAGAATAATTTTCTATTAACCATTGCTCTTCATCTTATTCTTCCATCTCCAAGACAAAAAAGAAATCTAATTTACAGAAATCTTAAAGCTAGACAGGGTAAGATAAAATAAAAGAAAAAATGCAGAAATCAGTGCTTTTCAACTCATAAGTGTAAAGACATTTCAAGTATTATTTAATAGTTTCTCCACTGGTAATAGATAAAAATATAATAGCTCATGGAACACACAAAGAGAAAATTGGGATTGAGTTCTACTGAGCTGAAAGCTTAGATTCAGTTAACATAAACCAAATTTATTTCATTTAAAACAGCCTATTAGGATTCATCAGATCTTTGCTTTCTAGGAGCTGCCTCTAAGGCAGGGGTTGATCAGCCCCAAGATACCTCTTCATGGCTAATAGCTGCTTCAGAGTTGTGAGGTAGAAGTCAAAATCTTGTGAATTTCACTGTATATCCAAGTATTGAACAAAACAGGGACAGCCCATGGTATGGGTCAAGCAGTGTGGAGTCTAATCTGTCTGTGGTTGTTCACAGGGTGAGAGGGAAAACCTTTGTTGAAGCACAGAAAAATCAAATCTGTTTTATGAAATAAAAATGAACTAGACAATACTGACACAAGGTTTTATTTGGTAACTAAACAGAAGGAACTGAAGACAGAGGAAGGATGGGTTTGTGAGGGATGAGAAAGCCCTGAAAAGCTGATTCTTTTATCTCCTTTAGATTTCCCCCGTGGTGGCAAATAAACAATGAACACTGTTTTTTTTTTCCCAAGTGTACTCTAGTACACTTCTTGCTTTGCCAAGTCCCAGTTTGAAAAATAATGTCTGCCAATAGATAGTCTATCTCCTGATAGACTGTATAGATATTGCTTTTAGATTTGGCTATCTACATTTCCTTTGAAATCAATTAAAAGAAAAATTCTCACAGATTTGTCTGAACAAGAGGTGTATCTCTAAAATGAAATGGAAGAATTGGCTGGACCAACTCCCTTTTCATTAAATAAGCAAAACACTACCCCCATTCAGAGGAGTGCTGCAAAGACATTGGGTGAGTCATAAAGTGGATAAGTGCATTAAATATTTCACAACACTTTTTTCCAAATGTTCAAAAAACAAACCCCCACATTTTCACCCGCTGTTTTGTCTGAGAAAACTTGGCCTTTGATAAGAGTAAACACATACCCAGGACAGCTGCAAGGTCAGGGATCCAGCCAGGCCTGCAGCAGCTTGGACCATCTTTACCACCAGGCAACACTGGAAGTTTTTAGAGAAGATGCCAGATCAGAGTTTGCAGAGAAACTAATTCAAGCAAGTGCATTCCTAGTTTTACTTTGAACATTTTGAAAATTTACTTTGAACATCTAGGGGAAAACTGTCCTCCAAACTCTTTAGACCCTCCTTCTTCAAACTCTCCAAAACTGAGGAGAGTGCTATTTGAAAAAATTTTTAAAGATTAACTTATCCCCTCCCTCATCCTCAGACTTCACAGAGATAAGGCAAGCTACAAAGAATTTTGCAAATTCTTTTTGCAGTAATTACTTCTACAAACCATAGTATAAACAAATGCAGCTTGAATGGCAGCTTAATTATATATGAAGCCAGATTTCAAATTTTGATTCGCTCCCGAAGTCTTTGCCTTAGCTTTTGATCTTCCTATAATCTCAATAGTCTCTGTCAGAGCAGCATGAACTTTAGCTGTTGCTAAAAATAAAGTATATAAAAAACTGTTTCAGCTGACAATACTCAAGATTCCCTGTATTCCTAGAACAAAGTGTATGAGTGCGCTGGGGACCACTTAAAGGTCATTTTTTCAGTATCAGATAATGTTAGAACTAAGAAAATAAACTGAATGTTCTTGGCCGAAACAAGTCAGACCATTTCAAGACAACAGTATAAGGCATGAAAATTTAGTTCTGGCACATGATCATTCAAAAGAATAATGACTTTCACCAAAAGTTAGATGATTTAATTGCCTAAGCTACATAATAACATTGTAAGCCTCAGTGCACTTTTCCCTTTAAAGTACTTTTTCCTTTGTGTTGAATTCCACTATATTTTCAGCTGCATCACAATGGTTTAGGCAACAGGGCTTCACTAACCTGACTAAGAGTGAAATCTAACCTAATTTTGTGCTCTGGTATAATAGGCTTAGAGGCTGATCCTGAAAAGACTAATGCCTGTCTTAACTTTCTGTGCTGCACCCAGCTCCGTTGGCATCAATGAAACACCTTGGAGAGTACAATGAGTGTACACATCCATTAATCTTTGCAGAACTAGAGGCTTGGACTCTGTGTGAATGAAGCAGGATAGTGCTGTGGGCTATAAAGCAATGGGCTATAAAGGAGAAGACTATGAAATGGCGAGTACAGGTGTATAATTCTTCTGAATATTTATCTGATTTTTTTGAAGTTGAGTTTTAATATTTTTGAGCTGCAGAATGTATCTGCAAAAGCTATATTTTTCCTCCCATGAGGTCACAAAGAAATATGTGATTTTTTAATAATTTTAGTCTAAAGCCCAATCCCCTTTCTTTTAAGAATGTAATGCAAGATTGCAGTAAATTAAAATATTCTTCCAGGATTATTTGCCTTTTTTGCTGAAGTATAAACACTTAATACACAAATAAAATATATTCTGGAAAAGAGCAACATTTCTCTAGCTAGATATTTGTTTGGATAGTTTTTAATTGTATGTTATTTTCAACTCAGGCTATATGCAAATCAAGATGAAGTAGTTATCCTGAGAAGTTCCTGTACTTCTCTTAGGTTGGAAATCAACAAATATGTTTGCACCTTAGCTTGACCCTAAATTCTAAGAAGTGGAGATTCAACAAGCCTTAAGGATTTTTTCCATTGAGAAATCTTGTCACTTATGAGGATTTGGAAGTGGTGAATTTGTCACTTATATGGAATGATTTTTTCTCTAGATAACAGCATCACAGAATTTCATTTCAGAAAGTGACAAACACGGTTGGTTCCACTCTGTTCCAGACTGAGACTAAGAAATATCATCTCCCTTCAAATGGTGTTCCAAGACCTATTCTTTGTGCACAACTGTCCTACACAACCCCCCTCTTCTTGAAGATTCCATTCAAGAAGCTTTTCCAGTGATGACTTGTATTATCTGAGAGATTGTCTTTCTAGTTCTTGAAACAATAGAGCATGTATGGATTATCACAGACAGTAAACTTAATTATATCGGATTAGTACAAAGCAAAGGCTATTTTGAAGACATTCTGTTACTTGGGAGATGGCAAGTGGGTCATCTTGATCTTTGGTTGATGTATATAAACATAGAACATGTGATTTCTAACGAACTACCAGAGCTTTAAATAAGGAACAAAAATTGAAGGGTGAAATGATGAATTTAACATAACTGACAAACATTTACTGCTAAACCCACCTATGTTTGTATTTGACTTTTTGCTTGGAGCTTCCATGAGTCTGATGAAGTTTGTAGAGCTCAGCACAGTTCATATTCATCTTATGGAAACAGCACAACAGAACATATCATCTCCAACTTGTCTGAAAATACACATCAAAGAAGCAAAATTACACATCGGTCTCTAAAACTAATAAGAGGAGAACATGAGGTATATGAACTCTACTGAAATAAAGAAGCTTACAAGGCAAAAAATTGCATTTATATATTATTTTCCTAAAGAATTGCTTTTATAGGACTAAGTTCAACAGAAGTCTGAGAAAAAAAACCTGTTATGAATAGCTCTGACTTAATAGGACAATTGAGTGCTGGGCTTATGCTATAATCAAGTGGTCATTTCAGAAGTCTCTTCTATCTGTGTTCTTCCCAAGGAAGGGACACACCAGCACAGCAATATTCAGTTACTGAAGAAAATTCTTAATGCAGGATTCTCAATAGCATCCTTCTTTGCTTTGATTAGTCTGCGGTGTAAGGAAAAGAGGAACTGTCATTATTAATATGTGATTTGGAGTGCTGATGCATATTTTCATCTTGTTTCAGTACATTCTTACCTGCATCAAATGGAATTCTAACAGTAAAGTTCATAACACCACACACATAGAAAGTAAATTAGAGGGATAATATATCTGCACTTAAATATTTATTTAAAAAGCTTATCCTTGCCTTTCACACTATAGAATGCTAGGGCTGAGCTGAAAAGGGATTTTAGTAGGAACTAAGGAGTCCAGCTGAATATGCTGCACTCAGATTATGTTAAATGTTAGAATTCTGACATTAAATACATAACATGGGATAGATGCTGTTGGTGTTCTTGTATTTTTTTACTTTCCTCAGCCATCATTATTCACACTGGATTTACATTTTGTTTATATTAAAAAGTGAGATTTTTTTCCCTCCCACAATGTTATTAGCCTTAATGTTTATAAAAATATTAAAAAGTATCTTGCAGGAACATTTCTTATGAGTGGGTAAATGATAGCTCATTCAATTGCCTATCTAATAAAACAGTTCTATTCTAAAAACCGTGAAATCCTAGGAAAGGGTGCCTGGACAGCCTTGATGCTCAAACTTTTCAGACTGTTATTCAAATACCAAATATTTTTTTAGCAGTCCTCCTTTAAAGAAATCTTGTAACCACTCCACAAATGCCACTTTTAATAATTCTGCTAAAATTTCAAGTAAGCCCTCCATCATAGCCAAGGTTCCTGTAATACACAACCTTTCTGATAACCATGACATATAAATTGCCTGCAGAAGGAAATCAGAAGAGTATATCTTGAATTCAGCTCATCTGTCAAAAGCCTAAAGATGATTTCTGACCACAGTGTTATATGAATGGGTTTGGACTGTTGGTAAACGACAGCTATTGGGGAGATAAAAGCACCAGCTTGGAAAATGAGAACTTTAAATTTCATCTAATGGAGTCTATTTCTGAGTAGTTGCACACCATGAAGTTTTGATTTTGCTATTTAAAAACCTTAAGATGAAAAGGACAGAAGGAGAAGGGTTACTATTGAAACAGCCAGATTATCTTTTGAGGTAATACAGAAACATGACTGAAACAGGAACCCTATAGACTATTTGCAAAGGATTTCCATGAAATGGTGAATATGGTGGTACCCTCAATAAAATATTCTGAAGGTAGACTACAGAACACTGAAAAACTTAATATATTTGTAAATATTTAAAAGACTGAATTGCCTACCAGAAGTGGAAAGCAGTTCTATGGAGCCCCACATGACAGGTTGCACAAGCTACCATACACGTACTCACTAACAATATTGCAAATGGAAGAGGAAAAAGCGTAAAGCAAAGACTTTGAAGACAATCAAGATTCCTTTAATAGCTGAAAAAAGACTGTTGAAGTTATATATTACAACTTTCTAATTTCTTCTTCATAAAGATATTTCCTGAATTAATTTCTCTTTTAAATTGAACTACAGCCTATATATATTTTTCTTAAAGTTAATGTTCTTCTCAGCTTTCATATAAATATTTTCAGTGATGGGAATAATCTGTCTCAGGCCATGACAAGTTTTTTTAGTGGTTAATTATTTTTACTTCAGAAAAAATTTTCCTTGCTTCTTGGTACTGAACACACCTAGCTTCTGCTTCCAGTACCTGGGATCTTGTTATACCATTGTTTTTCCTTATAGGTATATCTAAACTACTATCATTATTTTTTATTTTGATAAAATTATTCTTTGGCATTTTTCTTCATAAAATAAATACTTTTTTTTTCACCGAAAGATTTTCTGGCCTTCTGCGTAAGTATATTTCATGGTGCTTTTCTAAATATTATCCAATATTTCAATATATTTCCTTTATAAATATAAGGCAGAAACACAGAAATCCAGGAGTATTTGTGCCATTATCAAGGTCAGAAGGAATATAGTCTCTCTTGTCCTACTATCATCTTTATATACATCAGGATTTTATTCATCTTTTTGGCTGCATTACAATACCATCACATTTTCAGATATCATTTCCCAGAATAAAGTTCTTTTTCTTGAAGAAGCATGTATTGCATCTTTTTTTTACAAATATAATTTCTTAGACATTAATAAAATTTGTGGTTTAACAGAGTAACAAATTGACCTAGAGCACAACTATTGACAACTGCTCCCATGATTCTATTGGTTGCACCTGCATTGACATTAATTCAATATCCTTTTCCTATCTTCTCTAAATAAAAGTTGGAGCACAGGTTCATGTATCACTTGATTATAGCTCTCTGCTTGTAATTATATTTTATTTTTAATAAATTTTCTCACTAATGACAATTTTTTTAAATGTTATTTTTTAATTAGCGATTCACACTGCATTGAAAAAGAACCATTAAAATATAAGGAAGATAAAACCAAAATTTTATCTAGAAAGACACTGGAATGCAATAGCTTCTCAAAGTGCCGTTTGATTTTTACATCAAAGTCCTTCTAGAAATGTGGCAGCCAATTTAACTTTCAGTTAGACAACAATGGTATCTTTGCACTATTTGTCCAGTAAAAGAAATAAATTATATATTTTTATATTTTAAATGAAGATGATAGGGTTGTTGCAAAAATGGAAATATTGCATTACCCACAGTTTAGGGTCCTATGACTTCATTTTTTTTAAGATTTCTAAAAGAGATTTTAAAAAATAGTTCAGAAATTATTTCCAGAAATTCTGAACAAAATCTTTGACAATTGGAAAACAGAGGTTTTCTTCATTAGAACTATCTTTCTTTTTGTTTTTGTGGTTTTGTTTCTTTTTTTTTTACAGAGAGAAATAATATTGAGAAATCATTAAAACATTTAAATAATTCTAACTTACAGCACAATGAGTAAGCTTATACATTATTTTGCATGCATTCAGTCATAGCTATCAATTTAGTGCTGATTTACCACCATACTACTTTTAATATTAGCCTCCAGCTTTTGCAGATATCTGGAAGTGCAGGCCAAAAAATAAAAAAAAAAACTTGAGAAATGCCAATTGCACTTCCACAAATCAACTATATACTGCAGGAATTAATGCAACTGGCAAATATAGATCAATGGATTTAATGAATCATGCATATGAATGTTTGGGTCATTAAATGCAGGCATATACAGCAAATACATATTGTATATACTGTCTATACAGTGGAAATACATATTTGAAGTTTTCAGGTACTTCCAAGTAGAAAAAAAAAAGACATTTTAAGAAAATGTGTATCTTAGTGCTAAATATCAAGTCAGTAGATGACTTCTGATATCGGTACAGAATACATTTCCAAATAGAAGCATCATGGATCAAGCCAACTTTTTTAACTAGTCACAGAGAACTTGTGCTACTGCTTCTTATGAAATAAGAAGCTGTAGCACTACCATCCCCCAAGTTACAACCACAACAATAGAATTCACTGTTTCCATAGAAACCGCAGAATTTCCAATGAGGGGGGAAAGTAGGCTGCAGTGTAACTCTGCCCCTTCTTACATGCAGCAAAAATAATAAGCACACATGCAGGATGAAGAAAATATTTTATTCTGTCCTCCCATTTTTGGAAGTCGTAGAGTGCATGAATGTCTGTCAAAAGAGCATCCCAAACAAAGAGGAAATAAAAGCTGATGATGCCATGCTTTGTCATATGCATCTTATGTATGGATTTTCAGCAGGCATCCATAATTTCATATTTGAATAAATAGCACAGAATTCACAGACCAATTCCAGCATAGCAACCCTAAAATTGAAAATGAATAGGCTAATTTGCAGGAATAACATTTTTTTGTTACTGTGAAGAATCTAAAGTAACAAGTAACTAAATATTGCATTCTGTTGCAGTTTTAAAAACCATGTTTCTGACCTTCTTCTGCTAATTAGGAAACCAAACCTGTGCCAATCTGCAATTACCTTTTCTGAAGTTCCAGAACTGAGTTTTTAGCAATGTGTGCAGCATTGCACATTCCTATAGATAATAGGACCTCTTTGGTAAGAAGCCTCAGGCATTTTTTTGTGTGTCTTTAAATTAGTCCAATTAACAATTTCAATGTTTTATACCAATAAATACATGATTTTAATTCAACAACTGAGTATATACTCCCAGTTACTTGGACCTTTAAAACATGCAGATCAGGAAATAGAGGAAAAAAATTGTTGTGTGCTTTTTTCCTCTTTGGAACTTCTAACTCTTGTCAGCATCATCCTCCACAATAACTGAATATTAATCTGTAAAAGCACAAAGCTGTAGTGTTTAAATAATTTCATTAAACTATTCACATGCTTTAGAATCTTAGCAGCATCTCAAGCCACCTACAGACTGGTCTATCAGACCACTGAACTGTTTAATTACTGTCATTACTGGTATTACTTGACTTAGTATCTATGTCTTCTGCCAACAGCAGAGAAGGAATATGTATACAAAACAGGAAGATATATGCAAATATTCTGTAGTTCATCTTACTTCAGAGTAAAAACCTCAGAAACAGTGTCACCTGTGTGGTGTATGAAAAAAAGCACTGTTGATTTTCCCTGATGATTATGTTTTGAAGAATTTAATTTCAGTAGAGAATTTCTTAATGTCCTTGTTTGTCCAAGCAAGTCAAAACTTAGGGTTAAATTCCTAGGGACAGGTGCTTTGTAGCTTGTTATCCTAAGGATATGAGGATTCTATTCACATAATATACATGTGTTTATGCACGTGAAGGTCTTCAAGAAGTTTACTCAGGAGAAAAAAATCTAACAGCCATGTAGTGCTCTTCTCAAAGTGATTCTGTTCCTAGGCTGCCAAGAAAGATAAAGACATGATTAATGCACCAGCAGAGAGGGGAAAGCACAGCCTCTCAGACTCCACAAAGGAAAGAGAAGCTGTGGAAATCCCAACTGCTCAGAAACTTCAGATGGAGATTGCACCTCAGATACAGCAGGATACAACCACAGTATTTATTGTTACAGTGGCCATGATTTATCTGTTCATACAAGATTAGTGAGTGCCTTGAGGACACTTTGGGTCAAATTTTTGTTCTAGATATTGCTGTCCCACTAAAAGAGCCTGTTAGCTGTGAGACAACAAATGATATCTTGTCTCCAAACATATAAAATATCTCAAAACAAGTAACTAGCCACTTATAGACAACACTTATAGGAACTGGAGAGTATTTCTGTCATTTATACTGAACTCAGGGTTTGAGGGGAAAAGCTGGCCAAAGGGACAAGACATATCTTAGCATAAATATATAATGATGTTACCAAATAGCATTCTGAACTGGAGACATGAATAGTTTTTACTGTAACTATAAAAAAAAAAACAACAAAATGAACTACCAACTATCAAATCAATCAACCAAAGAAAGACTGTACTCAGTTTGGGGAAATATTTTTTTTTTTTATAGTGCAAATTTTCCCATAATATAAGGTAAATAAAACCAAAAAATTGCTACAGTGTGTTGAGGAATGCAGGAGGGATGGAATGTTTTTAAAGCAGAAAGACTCGCTAGGTTTTGAGTGTACCTAAAAGTTGAGTTGTGTAGATAACTGAGTTGAGATTGTTAGTAAAAGATTGAGAGGCTTCATGTGTGAATAAGCAGTTACTGCTGAAAATACTGCTTTTTATCTGTTGCACATCTTTGAGCATGGTTCAATTCCCATTTAAGCAACAGGAGGATATGTTAGATATAAGAACAGAGTAAACACAGGAGAGTAAAATACAAAATATTGATACAATTTTATCAGCAGAGTAATGGTCAGGACTTTTTTGCAGATTTCTCAATTCAAAGTCATCAAAGAAGCAAGCATCCTGTCATTTCAAAAGGTGTGGGTAACCCCTATTTATCTGCCATTCCAAGTCAGCTGGTTCTGGTAATTCACCTTCCCTTTCAATGCTTATGAGATAGTTCTCCTGTATTTTTCATATTTCATGCTTGTTTGTTGGCTTCCTTAGTGATAGTTATCCTGATCATCATTTTTCTGAGAGACCTTCAGAAAGAATTCCTCTGGAAGCTTGTGATAGGAAGCAAGCAAAGGTTATACCATGGAGATATCATTTTTGGGGATATGTCAGTGCAGTGAAATGGACAATTGTCCAGGCATTGTGCAGCAAGGGAAGAGTTGTACAGTTCCCTTCCACAGATTCGGGCCAGAATCAGGAAGAGTGCACATGGCATGGGGCCGCCATGACAGGATACTTTGTCCACAAGATAGGATAGTCCTGACTTTTTGGCACATAATTCTAATGAGTGCATATATCACATTAATGTGCTCCTGCTGCTTCCAGGTCCAGTGTTGGTGACAATCAGCTGTCCATGCACTTCTCTTGAGGTAAACATTTATTGTCTTAACCAATTTCTTTACTCTTGCATTTCTACCCTAATATAACTTTATATTCTGTTACATTGCCTGAGGTGAATACTGATTCTGAGATTATTGTTACCTCAGTGAAAAAAAAATATTATTTATATTAATAAATATAACTAATAAAAATTGATTGTATTAAGGAATAAACAAATAATGATGCTGAAATGTCTTACTCTGGTTGCATCAAAGTAGCCAGAAAAACTACAGTGGATGGGATGGGATGGGATGGGATGGGATCTGTGGGTAGGCAGAGAAAATAAATAGTGTAGCTCAATGCTATATATATCTAAAGTTACCAGCAGTAGTGGTTAAGAGAAGTGGTTTTATTCTGTGGATTCTATTAAAGTATATTCTGCTCTAGAGTTCTTTAAGAAATGTTAAGCTTTCACACAGTGAGAACCAAGATCCTCCAACGACATGTGTGAAACCACTAGTCACTTGAAATCTCAGGCAATCTTTTATTCTGTTCTGTACATATTAGCGCATATGTTATTTGCCGCTGTCAAAATATTTGAGTATAAATATTCACTGAATTTAGAAGCAGACGTGTGCTTTAAGCAGAGCAATGTAATGGACAAGCAGAGTAACCTCCTTCTATGTCATGTGTAATTTGCAAATGCCATACAGCATAATTTGCAATGCTTCAAATTTCTTTGATACATACATGCATTATGTAATTTGTTGTATACGCAACAAAACAATCAATACATAAAATAGAAGATAGCATTATGGGGCAGGTAAATTAAAGCAAAAAACTCAGCCCAGAAGTGGAAATTATAAATATCTAAGTTTTGTGGTCTTTTACTGATCCTTAGGGCAAGTGCCTCAAATAATCCTTTTTGAACCGACTCACATTCATCACTTCAGAGTCACAGAACACAGAGGACATTGTATGTATGGAGAGATTCCATTTGGGAATAAATAAATGGTTTGCACCCCATAATGTCACCCAGATTTCATGAAACAATCTGCAACGTGGGGCAGCCAAAATTAAAAGCTTAGCCTGAAGATTCTTTTTATTCCTGCCTGAAAGGTAGGGACAATGATTGATCCATCTGGTAAGATTTTTTTTAATGGAGTAATTAGTATATGAAAGGACTGCTGAATATGAAAAAAGACAATGTAAAATGGTATGTGTTATTATTAAAAGAAAATTAGTTACAGCTGAAAGATCTAGTAGTTATTGTTGAACTCAAGTACATATCCACAGCCAGTCATTATCTTTAAGAGAATGGCAGGAAAAGCAAAAAATACAGGTTCAAATACCATTTTACACATTAATGTTTCAATAAAAGTTAAGAGTCCTCACTAGATAATAAATCCTGGACACAAGAAACAGTAACAATTCTATTAATAAAACTACTAATGATGAGTGATGACAAATGGTACTCAGGGTTATTATTTCAAGTAATTGTCCATGACTACTTAACCAATTTTTAGACAAATGTTTTTGGCTCTGCTTGTGTCTCTTTCCACTCCTGCTGATCTGGAATAAACATTACTGGAGAGTAAATGTTAAACTCTTTTCAAAGAGTCACAGAAACTGAATGTAGAGGGCCTAATTCTCTGGTGGTGCAACCATGGAACTTTGCCAGCACAGAAATTTGGCTCTACACTTGTACATACAAGCAGTTGTATGCCAGGTCTTGTGTGTACAGCTAAATGCAGAATAGAAGCAATAACATGTAACTTAGCCAGGCTCTCACAAGTAACCCACATGTCCTGATTACAAATAGCAAATTGTCATATAGGTGCATGAATAATACAGAGCAAAATTCAGCCACGTTCCAAAAATACTTCTATGAAACAAAGGCATTAATGGAAATCTTTTTGAAGAGGCTAAATTTTTCAGATTAATTATTCATTGTGCAGTAGTCCTTTACATGTACTGCTGGGGTTAGCAATAAAGTAAGGAAGAATTACAGTATAAAACAAAAATGCAGAGGAGTTCTTCAGCAAAACAAGCAAATCTAAGAGTAAAATAAACAAAGAAAACAATGAAAAAAAAAGAAAAAGCAGGGTGCCACTGAAGATGTAAGCAGTGTCTAGTCCAAATTCAAAAGGAAAGCAAGGGCATCTTCTGTAACCAAAATTTAGCAGAGAATATGGTTCAGTTGTGGAACTCTGAATTTATAAAGAAATTTAGTATATTTTCTAAGGTAAAAGTAAAAGGTATTTCAATCATATTCTGTACCTCTGCAAGATTCAGTTAGTCACTGCCACAGCTGAAGAACTATTGGGAAACAAACCATTAAAAATCCCGCAGGGCATTTTGCTAGACATCCATATAAATTTTTGTTATGTTATTCACAATGAAAGAGTGAAACAGCTGTAGAACAGACACTTGGACATTCCTCTTGTGTCACAGCTGGAAAGTCATGGATGCATTTGGCTCTCTTCCTGGGAGGATTAATGTGCCTTTTCAGGACTACTTTTTGTCCTGGTTCTTCTGCCTTTTCTGATCCCACGAGTGGTCTGGTGTGAAATGCGCGATTGAGACGACGCTGAGGGTATTGATGCATCAGAGATATGCAGAAGAAACTGCAGCAATTTGGGGTTCAGATGTGGCTTTATTTCTATTCTACCACCTAAATCTGTCTCCTCCTGGTGACCTCCCTTGATTGCTGGGGGAAATTCAGAAGCAAACATCTCACACAATAACATCAACAAAGAGAATTAACATATCTGTTTGGAATTTATATGCGCAGAGATTCCATCTTTAAAAGCACAGAGAAAGAAATCTTTTGCAATTATTTCCCTTGTAGAAGACCACATTTTTGGCCCTTATTTTCTGAACACTTCTCTTTCACATTGCAGAATTTAAGAGTCACAACAGATTCAGGAAGGATTTCCTGGCTGAGGTCTCAAGATTGTAGAATAGCATATCTTGGATACTTCTCATCTCCTCTTCTTTCTCATGCCCTTGTGTTTTTTGGGACAGGATGATCTTCTGTTTTTCAACATGCACTATTTCATCAATATAAGAGCAGAATGCCACAGCTGAGATTAGAATTTTTACTGTATTTTACAGTTTAGTCAATTCTGAACAGAAAAGCTAATAAATTAGCAAGGTTACACTGTGCTAGCTAGAGCTGTCTGAGGCTGAGCTGAGACACAGAAACATTTCCTAAAGCAGCTCATCATACAGAGATGAGCAGCCTTTGTTCACTGACAATTATTCTGTTTTTCCCAGAGACATTTAATAATACATAATGCAAGAGAGCCTAGGCTCACTGTGTTCTTTGCTTCCTACATGATTCCTCTGTTCCTTCAGGAGCAAAGAGAACAATCCCATATGACCTTCTTGCATTGTACACATTTAAGAAGAAATACAATCCATCTTTCTCTATTTAATCTATGCTTTCTGATTTCCTGCTCATCTGATCATCTACCAAAGATATTTAATTCTAAGAGATCAGTGCAAAGGTTTTGGAAATACCACTTCCTGAAAGTGACTTTTCAGCTATCCTTCTCTTGTCAAATTGCACATTACTCTCCAGTGATGAATAATAGGCTGTATTGTTACTCAACATATATGACAGGAGAAAAGAGTGATAAGTAATGACAAATTTGGATCATTTTGATAGGCCAAACTGAATTCCTTAGGCTTTGTGAACAATAGACTCCTTTGCAGCCATGGGTATAAATCTGAAGCAGAAAAGGAAACACTGCTTTAAAGGATTCATTGCCCATAGGCAAGATACTTTCAAGCCAAAGGTTTTGCTACAAAGCATATTAAAACTTCCATAGTTAGATAGTGAAATACTTTAATTTACTTCTATAAATGAAATTAGTGAGGTTATTATTAGAAACATTCAAGTCATTGTTTTTGGTTTGAAAATTCATTTCAGAAGAGAAAAACTAGAACAAAAATCAGAAATTATTAATATATTCAGAGCAAATATGACATAAAAATATACAAAACTTGACAAAAATATAGAACTCAAATAAAACATGACTTAAAGTATAAAAATTTTGAATATCAATATATTCTATTTGCCTCCCCCAAAAAAAAGATTTACCTCAAAAGAAGCATTAAGGTAAAAGAGATTTTTCAAAATATTCTTGAAATATTCTTGAAGCAAAAGGGCACAATAAGACCAGATTTTCATACTGCACACAATCAGACTGAGTGGAAAGAGTTGTATTTTTCCACCTGGAAGATAATTAAATACTGGCACAACCTATCAGAAGACATGATGAAGCCTCTACCATTTAAAATCAAGTCTGCACAACTTGGTAAAAATATTCCATTCTCAAATGAAAAATGTATTAGGTAAAGTTCTCCAACTCATATTGTACCAAAAAATGAGATTCATTTCTTTAATGGACTTTTCAGACCTTTAGAACTATAAACATCAGCTTCTGATGAAATCCACATAGCAAATTATTCATTGATTTAGTAAGATTAGTCTATATTTAGAAACATACAAGCAATCCCATAAGCTATTTCATATGTGGTAACACAATCTCTCCTATGTAATCTAGAGATCATGCTACATGCCTTACTGTTTTAAAGATCAGCTCTTTGAATTACCTCCCATAGACACATATCTCTAATGTTACTTATTATGCATCCCTCTCGTGTATTTTTAAACATGTTTGCTAAAGTCTTCAGTGAACATGACTAGAAACTGTCCTGATTCAAGATTATTTAGGTAATAGAAAGGAAGTATTTTTGCAGCCATAATGTGTCTTTTAGTCCTGTATTTCCAAAATTTCTTTCTCTAGCTTCCATATTCTTCATAATGTATTGAAATGAACAACAGATCTTCAATTTGCATGACTAATATAGTGCAGCTGTTACAGCTATGGAGGTCTAATGATCCAGGTAAGAAGGAGTTCTTCCAGAGTGAATATGTCCATTAGGTCACTGACATTTTCAAAAAATAACAAAAAAAATTGAGGACAAATATTATCACTTGGAATTTTCAACACTCCCAGTTTTCATCTCTTTGTTCTATATGGAAACTTGAAATATTTCAGATTCATTTAAAGCTGTGTCTTGAGAATATTGTTTTGCTAGGTCAATCCATTCCCATCTACTATATTTTCCTCTTTCAAGTCTTTTGTGCTTTGTGGTTTTAACAGTTTTATTTCTCATTCTTTTTTTAGATATGCATCATCCCTAAGAAAAAAATCTATAAAAGTCTGAGATAATTTCAAGTCTTCCACAAAGGCTTTGTTAACTGCTTGCTGTCAAGCAATGAACAGTATGAGTTATATTTAAGAAAAAAAAGAATATCTAGTAATGTCTGTTAAACATAAAATAATGTCTACTAAACATATAATAAATCAAAACCTAATTGGTAATAAAAAATTTTGTTTGTACATTCATGATGGAAAAACAAATATATAAGGATTTAACTTGATCTCTCAAGTTATAGAATATATATTTAACCTATAATTCTGTACCAAGTCTTCAAGAATTATATTAGGCCAGGTTACACAGATACAAGACAGGTTCCCCAAGGGATTCATGATCCTACTCATGGATTTCTTATGATAAATGGAGTCTATCTACAGTGTGTCCAACTAGTTTTTTCTTCCTTATCTAGTCTTACAATTGAAAATGTCACCTTTAATATAAAATAAACCCAAAACCAACCAAACAAAAACATCAGTCAAACAAATAAAAATGCACACAGCCAAAAGGAGGGAATAAAAAACCAAATCCAAACACCCTCAAAGAGCCTTCCTCCCCCTTGTCTCCCCTGCCAGATTTTATTTTAAGATTTCTGATGCTAGATTCTTCATTATAACTCACCAGCCCTCGGAGAATTCCCTGTCAGAAGGTTCCCAAATGAGCATCATTAGGAGATCAAAGTTTTCCAACAGTTGATCTGTTGCTTAGTTACCAGCTCCCTGGAGGTATGACTTGACAAACTGCTTTGTCCTGAACAGAAGTCAACATTTTGTCCAAAGGGGCTTCCACCTGAAAAGAGTATCATCATTATTTAACAACCCTCTGATGTCACCTTGAATCACCCTCCTTTGAAACTGCAGCATGGAAAATATTCCAAAAAAAAAGGAGGTAAAGAGATGACACGACCCAGATACAAAATACATTTTACAGTCTTAACATAGAAACTCATGGAGCATCTCCAGTACCAAACAGAAGTAAGGAGCTCTGCATGCACAAATTCACTGTGTCATATCACATTTGGGTATGAAAATTAAACTCAGCCTCCTGGAGCTCCAAATGTGAAGGACATTCAAGTCAAAAGTTCTGGCACGGACTTATCTTAAATTTAATAGAGTACTGTTTAATTTAAGATGTTAACATTAAAAAATATCTGGATGGCAGCCAAGACATTATAAAGCTATGATTTGCTAAATATTCATCACTTTGTACATTCTCTAAAACCATCTTTTCCATGCAAATAATTAGACATTTCATTAAAAAAAAACCTGTCCTGAGAATTAGAAGAATTTTATTCTATGTTCCCAATTCTGAATGCAAGTACGGAAAAGAAAGGACTTAATACAAAGGAATCATATATTTTTTTTTTTCTACAGAAAGATCAGACTGGACAAAAGAATTTTCAACACAATTTCACCCTTTATGTTCTGCTCAATCTTCATTTTCGAAGAGGGATGCATTTTATTACTTTAAAAAATGAATGCCTGTTATTTCTGCAAGTGATTCTTGATCAATAATAAGTTTCCTGCATGGTTTTATTTGAGGTCATTTAATATCTGGGCATTTGTCATACTTTTAAGACTGAATTAAATGAGATTTAAAATAAAATCAAATGCCTCCTTCCAACTTTTTTAAAGGAAAAAACAGTTTAATTCATCAGGAAAACCATCAAGGAAAGAACTATGCATTTTATATATATGAACATGGATAATATCAGAATACATTACACATTCATGTTATGCATCTGTATTTGATGATAAAGAAAAAGACATACTGAGTATTCTGCATTGACACAAATCTACACATATGTACATCCCAGAGAATCAAAGAATGTCTTGAGCTGGAAGGGACCCAGAAGGATTATTGAGATATATGACTATTGTACATAGTCATGCACAAATATGTATATTAATTTATAGATATATATATAATATAGATATATCTATGTGTACAGATATATATAATCTAGCATTACAGATTTGCGCAGCCTAACAGAGAAATTCTCAAAGAATCCAGAACTCTAAACAGCTCCTTCAGTTTCCCCCTTTCCTCTTATTGTCACCACCTAATGATGGCTGAATAATTGCACCTTTTTAACTTTCTAATCCACCACACCACACCAGAGTATTTTTAAAATATGCCTATTTTGGATAATTTTCCACAATTTCTCAAAACTTCACTAACTTCAGTAACTTAACAGTTAAGGAAGCAAACAGACAATAAAAAACTCTCCCCACCAGAAACATTTATCTGTCTTTAAAACTCATAAAGACTTTTTGCTTCTGCATACCTGTAGGATGTATAGGCCCTGTGTTTTTCTGTTTTTGTTTTTCAGGGCTAAATAATTGTGCATGAATGAACTGCAAATCAGAGGCTTAGTGTGAAACTACCATTGAACTGTAATTCAATAGAGAAATAATGCTCAATTTTATTCAAATAAAACCTATGACATGACAAAAATCTACAAAATGGCAGCATTATCTTGAAATCAAACTGTGGTGAAATTGTCTGATTCTTTATGCTCAAGTATGTTGGGAATTGAAGAGGCTGCACTTATAGGGCCTCCAACTTCACTGCAGGAATAAATTACTTGACGAAACCCAAAGAGGAGAAGATGATGCATTGCATAGGTCCACAGTCAGCATCTTCTGGCAATCTGTGGCTCAGCAGTGGCAAAATGTGAGGGTTTATAACAGAGTCCCCTTTGCAGGTTGACTTCTAACCAAACTGACAACACTCACACAGTTGCTACGGGCAGACACATGCATTTGTTGGGGATTGCAAACCTTTGGAGCTCAGAAGCACAGGATGACATTTGCAGGGGGAGCTTGACTGGTGAAATTATATTCATGGGGTGTTGTGAAGTTGCTGCTCAACAGGAGGGAGAGATTTTCCAGTGCAGAAGAATGTCCTGGTTGCAGAGCTGAGATGATGCCAGGGAAGGTAGCCCTGATGGGCTGGGGCAAGCTGCCAAGGCTGCATTCTCATGCAGATTTGAGCCTGTCACTGTGCAGTGAACCTGAAATTGGTACAAGGAGAGCAAATGTGGGCCCCTTTTAGAACAACTGCTCTTGCCCATTCAACTGTTTGCAGAAATTAACTCTGAACTTTGATCATATTTCTTAGGGAAGAAAAACTGATTAACAGCACCTCTTCCGTTGTGCCCTCGTTCAGCCTCCCCCACTGAGGTAAAAACCAAAAAAAGTCTAAAACAGACTCAGAGAGCAGCACACTCCATGCCATATAGTCTTGCACATGTTACCTGTGTAAAGGCTTCTTGTGAAAGCACAGCTGCATGTTTCAAAACTATTTTATCTGCTGTGTAGAAAAGGGGAGTTCAAAAAAGTGCCTATTGTAGAGACAGAGTACTGCAAGGAGGTAATTTCATAGCATTGCAAGAAGAATGTTCAGCAAAAAGCAACCAAGGGATGAGACAGTGGCTCCACATCCTCACTGTGGTTTTGATAAACTGAAGGTACCATTCTCTGGGGAGGAGTGGGAAGCCAGAAAGCAGAGCTTCAGAGAGCGACCTCCGCAAGTATAGCAGTGCATGTGTCATGGTGTATCCCCACACTCAGAGGTGGCAGTCTTTACACAGTTTGCTGGAGTAACTCAAGTTTTGGACTGGTGAGGATTCCAGAGATAAAAAGTAATATTGCTGGGAGAAAAATCCCATCTTCAGCATATCTTTGAGGCGGACTGTTCTGCACAGTATTTTCAAAACTCGCACAATTGGATATGGTTCATGGAGCTGGACACGGTTCATTAGGCAAGTGTTTATAATGGCCTCCTGTTACATCTGCTGAAAGTAAAATGCTTTGATCTTGCATCCGGGAGCAGATTTTGAGACTGTCCACAATATCATGCATGCTGGTGGTAATTTACCCTTAATTTTCCCATTCAGTTTGCATTGCAAAGCAGCAGGGAGGATGGCTTAACTCTAAATTCTGTAGTGTCAAAAGAATCAGCAGGATTCAATGCCAGTATTCATATGAATTTCTCCTCTTCATACTTAAAACAGAAAGAACTTGTTTGTTTATTAACATGCCAGAACTGAGCAGATAGCCAAAAGCTCTATCACTTTCTTGAATCTTTATGAAACTCCAGAATATTGATTAAAATCAATTTATCACTTTTACTTATGTTGCACATTTATCTATAAGTGCCTCTACCTGTTTAATCAAATTCCATGTTAGTTACTGCATTAATTCATTATAGCTCCCACCAGTATATTGCTAATATTCATTTACAAGCCACTTCATTTTCAGCTTTTAGTGGAGCTTCTGATACATTGTCAATGTTCCATTGTTTAAGGACAGTTTGATTTTCTTACCTATCTAAGTATTCATTTTGCTGGAAATAAAACCAGCCTTTTTTATTATTATTTGTTTTCAAATCCCAAGATTAATCTGGAAACAGAAAATCCAGGAGGTTTTTTGTTGATTTTGTTGTTATAAAGCAGATTGTTGCATCTGATGTATGTTCAAAATGGGAAACAAAGTAAGCATTGCTCTGAAAGGGCTCAAGACACAATGAATCTGATTTTTAAAAATCATTTGATAACAAAATGCAGTAAAAAAAATTAAAAAAAGATAGTTGAGCCAGAAGACTTTGTTGCTCAGGAACAGCTATTCCCAAGTAGTGATTTTTACCTCAAATAAATGGCAGTCTTGATGTTTTCTTTATCATAAAGAGGACTTTACTCTCTTACCATGACCTCCAGACTCTTCCCATCCTACAGGCCCTCAAACCTCATCTCAAGCAATAGGATTCTGTTCTTCAGCAATAAGGTCACTCAGCTGGACACCAGGGGCCCACCAAAGCCACTCTACCACTCCCCTCCTCAGCTGGTCAGAGAAGAGAAAACATAATGAAAGGTTGGTGGGTCATGATAACGACAGGAAGAGATTGCTCACTAATTATGGGCAAAACAGATGGCTCAGGGAAATTAGCTTAATTTTTCACCAAGCAAGTCAGAGTAGGATAAAGAGAAATAAAATCAAATCTTAAAACACCTTCCATTGGCCCCTCCCTTCTTCCCAGGCTTACCTTCACTTGGGATTTTCCCTCCCTCGTCATGCCCCAGCAGCACAGGGAGATGGAGAATGGGTGTTGTGGTCAGTTCATCACATGTTGTCTTGTTACCTCTTCCTACTCAGCGGGAGGACTCCTCACATTCTTCCCTGGCTCCAGTGTGAGCTCCCTTCCACTTGACACAGTCTTCCATGAATTTCCAACATGAGTCCTCCACACAGGCTGCAGTTCTTTGCCCTATGGAATGCAGTCCCTCAGGAACAGACAGCTCCAGTGTGGGTTCTCTGCATGGTCACAAGTCCTGCCAGCAACCTGCTCCAGTGGGTTCCTTTCTCCATGGAGCCATGTGTCCTGCCAGGAGCCTGCTCCAGCAAAGGCTTCCATCAGGCCCACAGTCACATTTGGGCACCCGCCTGCTCCATGGGGGGTCCCCTCATGGGCTGCAGGTGGATATCTTATCCACCATGGACCTTCATGAGCTGCAGGGAGACAGCCAGTCTTACCACGCACTGCGCCACAGGCTGCAGGCACCTCCTTCACCTCCTCCACTGACCTTGGTGCCTGCAGGGCTGTTCCTCTCACATATTCTCAGTCTTCTCTCTGTCGTTCTGCAGCAGCTTTTTTCCCTTCTCAAAAGAGAAAGTGCCAACACCACCACCACTGGTGGGCTCATCCTTGGCCAGTGGCAGATATGTCTGGAAGCCAGCTGCCAGTGGTTTCATTGGGCACAGGGGAAGCTTCTCACAGAAGCCACTACTGTAGTCCCTTGCTGGCAAAACCCTGCCATCCCAATCCAATGCACCTCCTTCTCAGCAGTTTTCAGCAGGAACTTGGCTACACTGTTCCTCCACTCTTCTCACTAGGATGAATTGTGAATGATTTAGATATACAGAAATATGACAGCCACTTAAAAATGCATGCAAACAAAATCCACCTCAAGAGTAAATTAGCTAGGATCTGTGTCACAGTGAAGGGCAGGTGGCAGTTAGTTTTAATAAATGAATTAAATATCTATTCTGTAAAATATATCTTTGAAGTGCAAGTACAGAAACATGAAATACAAACCTCATGTATTCTTTTGAATTTTTCATGGTGGTTGGAAGGAAAACAAATTAAAATAAAAAGAACAAAATATTTTAAAAAATCCTTTTGATATTGTTTCACAGGATTACTGTGAGGGTAGTAAAGCACTGGAACAGGTTGCCAGAAAAGTTCTGGATTCCCCATCCCTGGAATAGCTCAAGACCAGGTTGGATGAGCAACCTGGTCTAATGGAAGGTGTCTCTGCTCATGACAGAGGGTTTGGAAATAGATGATTTTTAAGATACCCTCCAACCCGAACCATTTTATGATTCTCTGATTGTCTTCATTTCCTGTACAACTCATTGGTAAAAATATAAACAGTCTAAGACCTGTATTGTGAGTGTATAACTTCAGAAAGTGATTAATACATTATCAGTTGTACCCCATAATTTTATTTCTGTGTATACTATGCCCTCTTATTCTCATGTGAAAAAAAAGACCACTAATATTAATGTACCAAATTTTAATGAAGTAAAAAATCTAATTAATGATTAACATCATTACTTCTGAGATTGACTATACCAATGCAAAAGATGAAATTTTAATAAAATTTAAAAACAAAAATTTTGGATCTAGGAAAGATCATTCAGCACATGACCAATGTGATTCATTGCATGACCACTAGAAGGTATTCACAAAGTACAATGATGAATAGAAGCTATAAACTTGTGGGAATCAGGAGCCCAAATCTTATTTCTAAATGCTTTTAAATTCCCCCCTGAGGTTATAAGCTCTTAGGGTACAAACAGCTATTGTTGAATGCATTTTACTTCGCATAGACATAAAGTTGGTAGTCTGCAACTAAGCTAGCTGTCTGAGGATTTTTGGCAAATTTTTCCTTTCTTGGGGAGAAACCTGAATATTTCAAAGGACAGTTGGTTTCATGCAAATATATATATATGAATGGTAATTTGCCTTGTCCTCTCTAAACATCTCTCCATGAAGGGTGAATATCTTGAACCTTGAGCACTTATTTTTCAACAAAGTGAGATGAATTCCCCTGTGACTGAGCATGCACTACCTAGACATGAGCTTGAGCAACACCACTGCAATAATTCCAGTGAACTTAAATACATTGACTTTAAGTGGATTCTTGCCAAAACATTGTTATATTCCAACCCAAAATGTTTTACTGAACTGCATAATGTTTCTACTTCTAACTAATTTCAGCTGCTATTATATAAGGTATAAGCATGTAGTTTGTCACTCACCAGCAGCTTATTTTTAAAGGACACCCTCTCTTGCTGCTTAATCAACAAGGTCTGATGCTTGAGATCTGCTACACACCCCAAAGCTGTGGGTGAGTAGGTCCTTGATTTGATTTTGTGTAAAGCAGAACATGAATGGAGTGAGTCCAGCTGAGTGTCCACCTCAGGAATCAACCAGAAAAACAGACACAGCTACCAAAATATATAAGATAGTAAGATGGTTAAATAGGATTGCCATAAACCAGGCCTTTTATAATTTAGGCTATCTCTAAACTGCAGTGCAAGTCATGAAAATTTTGCCACTGCCTTGAATTTTGTTTAAAAAAGCCCACTGGTATTTGTGCTTGCCTGAATTTGTGCACATGTTATGGTACTCTGTCTGCTCCACAGAGGATGTGAATCCGTGACAGGTCTCAGTTTAGGACTTGACCTCTAACAAAAAATCTTAAGTGGGAGATCAGCAGTGTTAAATCAGTACAACTTCCTAAATGCATGGGATGTGTGACCCTGCAGGTGTGATGTGTTGATATTTTTGCTGATGAGGTCAATGTCAAGTCTATCTGCTTGAGAATAAGACTGATGGAGTTAGAGCCTGTACCTGTATTTGGAATCTGTGAAGGTCAGATTGCCAGTCTTACAGAGGAATGAGTGGTACTATGTAATAAAAAGAATTTCAGATACACAGAGGTTACAGGAAACCTGATTGTAAAACCATAAAGAAATAAAAAGTTACCACTGCAGGTATAATTCTTGAAAATACATTCAACTCATCTAGTAAAACTAAATATCATTAAATTTAGCCTATTAATAAAAATAAACCTGAGTAAAAATTCTTTGCAGAAAGATAATGCAAATCAGAAGCTTCTGTGACTTCTGACAAAAAAAATAGTCCAGTTCTTAAATTTTGTAACCCAAATGCTTTATCATTTTGATGCAAAGCTCACAGATCAAGTCTGCCCAGTGAATATTTATTACACTATTTGTACAGTATAAAACACAGCACTCATTAAAAGTGTTAATGATTAACTTTTTTGAATAGTTATTTCAATTTTAATAAATAAATTTCTACCAGTGTCCCAGTTCTTCTCTGCCCCATTATTTTGTCTGGATCACCAGGTAAGGTTTCAGATTTTTGGAAAATTATAGTTCTGAACAAGCTACAGCTGATCATGTTGCAGGTTAAATTAGATGGAAGAACCTGCTTGCTTCATTCCTGTACACCTGCAGAATCTCCCCCTGCAGAAACCTAATGACATTGATATATGTGTTTCTTTATCAAACATTAAAACATACATTTCTTTAAACTAGTACTAACTGTATTTCAAAAGTCTGATGCTCAATTCTTCATTCTTGTCACCACTTTTAACTGGCTGCTATGGCAGTGGCCAAAATAGGTGCTGATTTTTTAAAATCTGTCAGGAAGAACAGAGCTACACTTATGAGCAGTGTCACATTTGCAAATGTTAATAATTAGAAAAACCTCACCAAGTAATTTGCACTCCTAGGTATATGTTTGGACTGTGAACACTTAGACCAGATTATCTTGATTTCTCTTTCAGAATTCCTATGCTACTTTCTAAAAAGAAAAAAAAGAGAAGGAGGCAAATGTCTTTCTTAAAAAAAAAAAAAAAAAAAAAAGGAAAGCTTAAAGCATAGCATTCCCAAGTGTCTGGATATTTTGGAAAATACAAATATTTTTGAGAGTAATTAATTGGGCCCAGTAAAATCTTTACTTAATAGCAATGACTCTCTGGCAGATTGGTTTCAGTTTTTTGATCTGTCATGATTATAATCCATACTCAAATTACACTGGGAAACTCAGGGAAATTGCAACATTTTCAATGCTATAAAGAGAACAGATTTAAATCCATAATTCCAAACTGCTGTACATGTAATATTTATTTCCTCTTGTTTGCTTTCCAGCAAGGAGGAAGTCCATATTCCATGTGTATTTCCACATGAGAAAAAAACTTTATGCATTAAAATGCAATATTTCTATGTTCATTTTCATTTTGCCAGCCAGGGCTCATTTAAAAATGATATCCTTTACAGTATTATTAAAACAAGAACACAAGTCAGTAGAAAACTGGAAATATGGCTCTTTAAATTTATTTATTTTTATTTTTTTCTTTGTCATTGGTAGGATACTGTCCTACTTTGTCGTGTTTCTGAAATGAGCCTTGTCCTGCTGCTTCACTGCATGTTCCCAAATGAATTGAGTTACTAGATAAAAATGGAATTTCTGAATATGCCACAATGCAGAAGAATACATCTCCTTTTTAAGTTCTTGTAATGAATTTTCTAAAAATAAAAGACAATGAACACAATTTTCTGAACAGTGAGAGATTTGTATTGGAACTACAATTTGAGCTATTGTAGGTTTTTGCCACATTTTCCGGAGGTTTGTTACTTTTTAAACTGATTTGCATGTAGCATTAAAGTTCCCCAGCTGTTCAGAGGAATACATTACTTTTGGCTTTCCAACACACAAAAAGGAAGGAAGACTTTGTGTGAGTATGTGAAGGAAGGGAAAGGGGAAACAGACTGGATTATATATTATGATTTTTATATATAGGAAATATAAACATTCAGGGAAATAATAAAAAAAAAAAACCCAAAAAACAAAAAAGCAGGGAGAAATATGCATGGCACACAAATGAGTGGTAAAAGCCTTTCTATGCAGTTGGAAGTTTGTTATGTAAAGCTTTCTAAACCCTGGGAAGTGGTAAAGGACACTGTAGGAAAAGAAGATAGAGTCTTCAGCTCCAACAGTTCTGGAAGCTGGTTTTGTTGGTTTAAAGACGACAGAAGATAAAGTTCTCTTAACATGTGATTAAGTTCTAAGGCAGTGTCTAACACCAAATTAGGAAGCAGAAAGAACACCACAGACCACTATCTTCTGCATTTTTTCTATGGAATTCCAGCACAATTTTGCTAATCTAATCCCAGAAGCTGTAAACTATTTGTACTGCATTCTAAATATCTCCTGAGAAAATATCCTTTTTAAAATTAAGACTGAAAAAAAATTAGATTTTAACTGTTTTTTCTAGCTGGGATCAAAGCTCATGTGTGTGTCTGTATATGCCCACACAAGAACTAACAAGAGTCAGGGTCCTGTTTATTAAGATTGATGTTGTTGTATCACAAAACAGCTGTGATAGGAAGGAAGCTCTGAAGATTATCTAGGCCAATCCCCTTCTCTAATATTCACCAGGACCTTGTTTAGTTGAGGTTTTAATACCTCTAAGGATGCAGACTTTAAAACCTCTCAGGGAAACCTGAATATGACATTGTTTTCAATAAACATATGCTAATTTGATTTACAGAATACATTTTTCTAATGTTTAAAGGGAAGTAACTTTATTTCCATTAGTGGCTATTGCCCCTTTTCTTGGCACTGGGCATCGCTAATCATCTGGCTCTGTCTTTGTTACATCCTCTGGTCAGGTATTTTTAACATTGCCATAATCCCCCTGAGACTTTTCAACTTCATGCTGAACAGAGCCAGCCCTCTGTTTTGTTTTGTGACAGAAGGTCCATTACCTAAATTTTTGTGACCCTTTGCTGGACTCATACCATGTCTTTCTTTTCCTGGGAAACTCAAAATTTGGCCTAGTTCTCTAGATATGTCTCACCGGGGCTAAGTGGAGAGAATGATCTTTTCCTTCATCCTGCTGGAAAGATTTCTCCTAATGAAGCCAGAGGTATATGTATATATATATATATACATACACCCTTGAATTTTGATGCAAGGGTACACTGGTGTCTCTTGGTCAGCTTAGTGTCCATTCAGACAGAATTTCTGCACTACAAACCCCTGGGCTATACCTCTAGTGAGTGTTATCAAGCTGGAATTTGTTCTGTTGATTGAAAATCTTTGAGCCTGACAGTTTAGTAATAGTTTCTTTGTTTCAAGGCCTGGATTGCTGTCTTACATCCTTTGGTATCTGGCTTTGTTTTTCCTGTCTGATTCAGTCCATCTCTGTCCATTTTTCTAGTCTGTACTTCATCATTTTGTTTTTAAAAATGTTATGGGAGACAATGACGAAAGTCTTGATAAAGTCAAATAAACAATGTCAGCTTCATGTCAGCCCTTGCCTACAGAGCTATATATTTTATAATTCACTATATAATAGAACTATATAATAGTCACTATATAATAGAAAGCTCTTGGACTGTTTAAGCATATAACTGTGTAAATTCATGCTGACTAATCCCAATCTCCTTTTTATAAATTTGGAAATGGCTTCCAGGAAGATTTCCACTCTAACCTTCCCAGGGACTAAGATCACAGAGAAAATATTCTGAGTTGGAAGCAACCCACAAGGATCAAGTTCAACTCCAAAGTGACTGGCTCACATAGGGATTGAACCCACAGCCTTGGTGTCATCGGCACCATGCTCTGACCAGCTGAGCTAGTCTCAGCTGATGCTGACCTGTCAGTAGCTCTTCCAACCTTTCAAAGATAGTTGATATAATCTTGCAATGACAGTGGCCAGCTCCCTCAGGTCTCATGAGTGCATTCTGCTAGGTCCTGTGGACTCATGTGCTCAGTTTGTTTAAGTGTTCCCTGACATGACCCTCCTCCACTGAGGGTAAATCTTCCTTGCAACAGGATTCTTCACTGGTCTCAAGGGGCTGAAACTGCTGAAGACAAGTTTTGCCAGTAAAGAACAGTGAGTGAAGGTATTTACTCTTCTCCATGATCTTAGTACAAATTTGAAGTACTTATGCAGAACCTAGACAGATTCCTCTTTTCTACTGCTAATTTCCATCTGACCCTCCCTTCCTCACCCTCAGGTGAAAGGACTGATTTTCTTCTCTGAAATTATGGGAAAATCAATTCTGCAGTGAAATCATACCTCAGCAGTGCAGATACAGGTTTTGTAAGGATGACTATATTTGTTTTTCTTGGTCAGCAGTCCCCATATGCCTAGGTATAGTACTCACTATAACAAGGTATAGTACTCACTATAACAGCAGATAACTATTAGAGATAGAAAAAGTAATGAATATGAGCAGCAGTTTGCTCTATGAGTCACTATTATAAGCATCTTTGATATATTAGCTTTAGTGAGCCTAAGCAGAAATTAGAGGAGTCAGGGACTTCCAAGGGCAAAAGATTAGAGGAAATGCTTCAAGTAGGCAATATGCTTTCCCCTTATTCAGATATTCAGATGATGACAAAATGTTACAATCATAATCATACATGGATTAAGCTGAAGCACAGGTTCCCACATGAAGATGTCTGTATTTTTTTAAATTTCACTGCTGAACTTCTGTAAAATATGTGAAGTTCCCAACCTAAAGAGAAATGTCCTTGTTAAGTGCTTCTTTGAATTTTACTCTTGCTATTACATATATACATTCTACAGAAAATAGAGGCAATTTATTTCTTTCTGTACCTTTGTAATCTACATACAAACAACAATTTTGTTACACATGTTTTCACACCAAATGCTTTGACATGTATGCACTTTTGTCCTCACTTTTCTTGTTTTAGCTGTTCAAGTATAATTTTTTTAGCCACTATAATGAAGATTTGGGGCTTTTCCTTATCTTTTGGTGGGCTCCTGGATTTAACATGATTCATCACCTGATCTCTGAGGAAGACAAGATGACAAGTGCATAATACAGATCTGTCAACAGGAATTTTTGCTTTCTGATATTTAGGGTCTAGAGCTTGATTTGGGTCTTCATACACTCATTTCAGATTCACATCTGGTAGGTTTAGCAGAAGAGGTAGCTGTGTCAGTGGGTTATTTCAGCTTTTGATCTCAGATCAGTTGACTCCAAAACCTTGAGTGGAAGAAATATTATGTAAAAATAGAAAGGAGCAAGAAAAGCATTTCCAGACTGAGATTTCAAAAGTTTCCCTATTTCTCACTGAGAAAAAGCTGACCTTTTGAAGTTTTCAGTGAAGAAATAGCCATAAATCCAAAATAAACAATACTGCAGTGGCAACATACTCAAAAGTAGTGTTATTCCTGGTTGGCAGCAGACAAGTCATGTCCTACAAAACAGTGCAGTGATTTTATTGTTAGAAAGCAGGTTATTTTAGAGACCCTAAAAGAGAAGGGGAAAGGCTAGTGGGAATGGGAGAGAAACACTGGACTAAAACAAACATTTTACATAGATCTCCAAAAATGCAAATAAGGTTAGGAATTCTAGAAAAAGCACACAAAGCAGTAACAGTGTCATCTTTGTTATGAATAAATTGAATGTGGCTTCTCTGGTTATGCCTAAACATTCTCAGCAACCCCCAGCTGAGGATGTTGCAATTCTCTGTATGTTGAATAAACCTGGGCTGCAGAAGAAATTACATGGGGAGTAGAAAAAGAAAAAAAATTGTCAATGTGTTATATAACTTGGCCTAGCATTCTTATATATAATCAAGATGTATCTGGGCTCTGAACCCAGATCACAAAAATTGATTTCCAAGTCTTTTCAAATTTTTGAAAGACATTTCTAAGTTCTACAGTTTTAGAGTTAGCCTTGAGAAGTACACAGAAATGCAGAATTTCCACAATATGGAAACATACCTGTAAAATGAAAACTCCTAAAGAAGAGGGTATTGATTCCTTCTTAGAGAGTCTTGAAAATATTGTGGTATTAAGTAATAAAAAAATGTGATAAGTAAAAACAGTCACAGGAATGTAAAGTCCAGAGATTGATTTGATTTATTTCCTTCCTTCCTTCCTTCCTGTAATCCATCTACTTGAAGAGAAGGGAGAAAGGAAGAATTATGACAAACAGTCTTGGACAAAAAACTAAAATGAAGTTCCTAAAATAAGAGGGAGAGAGGGAGAGAGAGACAGATGGCAATAAAAGGTGTGATGAGAAACATGAGGGAAACCAGGAGATATTCTATTTGCACCTTGGTCCAGAAGAAAGAAAACTGCAAGAGGGTGAAGCTTTAATAAAAGCAGATGAACTGTTAGAAGACTCCCCAGGTAAAATGATGCTTCAGCTGTACATATGTGGGGAACAGAAGGCATAAGAGATAGCAAGAAATATATTAATTATTGACAAAGAAATAGAATTTAAATTAACCCACTAAGGGTTACCTACACTTGAAAAAGATGAGGGGACATAGCTTAAAGGACATTCACCCACAGGAACGCTATCAAAGATTGTGGGGTTTATTTTAAGATTAGCTTGGGGTCTTTTTCAAACTAGGTCTAATATTTTGCAATCAAGAACATATTTTATTTTCTTAGAATAACTGCACATCATTTTCATCCTTTCCTTTGCCTGGTAATGAGCACCTCAGGGGAGATCTGACAGGAACTAAGTATTTTGTTCCTAGCTTAGAAGCAATAGAGTGGAGCTATGTAGGCTTCCCAGTGGCCTCTCCATGCAAAATGTCATATGATTGTCTCAGGATTCAGGCCATGTTTTCTTAGCATGTTTCACAGCAAGTGAGTCTGAGGACCAGTAATGCCTCAGGTAATACCTCCCATTTGTAATGCTACACTACCAGAAAGACATTCTTACAAAATTATCTGGTACTACTATTGAAAACAGCAGCTAGCAACCAAATAGCTCTTGTATTCAGGAATGTCAACAAATATCTTTGGGGTAAAAAAGGTAAGAGGATGGGAAAAAATAGAAATAATAATAATAATAAGATAAGTAGCAGGGCAGAAAGAATCAAAATTATAGCACAGGACATCAGAAAAAAAATATCCATATTCAAACTTTTAGAATCAAATAAGGTACAACAAAGGAAATATTATTGGGAAAGCAAAGGAACTGAGGGCATCTTCCCTTTCTCCATCTATCTTGATTGCTTTTTTAGGATAAAGGAAAGAGCTGAGACAGTCTGGGTTTTTAAAAATCCACATTCAATTTTCCTTTGTTAATTAGGAAAAATCAAGGAAGAGATACACAAGCTCTATTTGATTATAATTATTTATGCAACTTTATGTCCTAACAGATTGCATTTCAAAGTCATCTACAAAGTCATGAGTGCTTTAAAGTACTTCTCTTCTGATCTTTTAGATTCAATTATTCAGACTTTTTTTTTCTGGAGATGCTAACATCGTGTCACATACAGAATCTGTCTCATATTTGTCCAGTACAATTTATAAAACAAGGCTTTAACCTGGGACATTTAAGCAGTTCTTTGTTTTTATGCAGCAGCCAGGAATTCAAACTGTCTTCTTCATTAGCATCAATTCTCTTGTGTTCCTGAATCCCAAAATCCTTCTCAGCAGTATCTGCACCTCCCAGTGCTCTCCACAGATGAGCAAATTTTCACTAGATAAACAGATTGGTACTTTCAGGAGTAGATCCTAAGCATTATCCTCTCTTCAGTCTCTTCTTCATATTTAAATGTAAGTAGATAACTCTCTATACAATGGGTAACCAAAGTATCACATGGAGAGATGCGCATGTCCTATCAGTAAAGTAGATAAACCTGCATAAAAGCTGAAAGATCTGCTTCAAATGGACTAAATTTTAAAATCATGCCCAGC